>VYZP01072757.1:62576-108322 GCA_013400635.1 Hypocryptadius cinnamomeus | reverse complement strand
ATAAAAAAAAAAAAAAAAAAAAGGAACAACAACCATAATCACTTAGTCTATTGACAGAACAGCTGAGTGATGCATACACAGATGAAAATGTGAAATCTTAGGCAGGAATGAGAGAGATCAAATCACCTTTATGAACTGTGCTTTCTTAAAAATAAAGCTGAATTCCTAAACAATTACTATTTTCCAGAAGATCTTTAGTGATGGTAGTTTATGGGGAAAATATGTGCAAAGTAAAGTCTAGCATGTAAGCAACGGTCAGAAGAGCATTAATCATAACAAATAGTATAGAATGATGGTACTCCCAAGTCTACTTGATGTGGGAGTATCTGATGAAAAGAGACATATTCCCAGCAACCCCTGCAAGATTCAAAATGGATGATTGATGCAAAAGAATCTGGCAAAGACTGAAACTCATAAAAACCACACCACAGTCTAGGCTGAAATGCCATTGTCCAATTTGAAGAGCCAGATGATTATTGTGTACAGCTTTGATCATGGACATTAGAAAGGTACTACCAAAGGCCAATGTGCTCAAGCCCAGCCACTTGCTGCCAGCCCTGTGGATAACAAAAGATATTTTCTCTTCTCTCTTCCCTAGTTTGGCTTCCAGATTCCTTGTCAGAGCCCCACCATGCTTGTGTCATGCTTGCTGCCTCTCTGCTCTAGTGTCCCCCAGTGAACATGGACCAAGCAGATGTTTAGAATAATTTCTCTAATAAGCAACTCTGTATTTTGCAAACTGTGATATTATATACTCACATATTATAGAGTGCTGTATGTTTCACTGACTGATAAGGAGGCAAAATGGGACACATTTATGGGCGCAGGTGCTGCTAGACTCAACAGTCCTCTCTTTCTCCTCTGATTACCTACTGTAATCAGAAAATCTCCACTAGGGAACTGGGAATGCATCTTCTCATGAAGACAGTTGCATAAAATGAGAATCCTGAGATCGTTGTAGTGAACAAGGGCATAGCCTTGGCTATGGAAATAATTGAGGGAGCAATGTGATCTGAAGCACAGTTTCCTTAGGCACTCACTTTCAATCTCCTGGACTTCCCCAGATGGAATTTTCTTCCATACATGGCTGCCTATGCTCTTTCTCACGAAATACACTGGAACATTTCAGATACTGACAGGAGGTAAGGAAATGGGTTTTAAGTTGTTTCCATAGCTGACTAGAGTCAAGTAACCAGCATCTGTCACTGAGGTGAATACTCATTAACTTTTTGATTCCTCTTACTACAGCTCTTCTATCTTCAATGTGCAATACTTGGGTTTTTTCCCTTGAGTTATCTTTTGTTTGGTATTTTTTTTACCAGAGAAAGAAAAATATACAGAATGGGATAGTTAAAAATTAGTTGTTCTTGCAGTGCATATGTAACTATTTCAGTGAGTATGGAGCACTAAGCATTCAGAACACAGGCAATGCCGTCCTCAGAGAAATACCCCCAACAACCAGTTTTAACTTTTTTTTTTTTTAATCTTGCCCCATTAAGATTTCATTGTTTTTGCAAAAGGAGAAACTCTGAAGGACTTCACCAAAAAGAATGAACTAAGACACTCAGGCCAGTTTCTGGTAAACTAGAAGACAGAAGACTGAGCCCCTTTTGACAGGAGAGGGAACTGAATTTAGCTGGGAATGCTGCTGTTATTTACTTGCTAGAAATTTGTTCTGCTCTCCAGCATGCTTGCTTTGTGCACAGTACTAGTGGGAAAACAGTTTCACAGAATGAACCCCACAGATAAATAATTGTATATCTTGTAAATTCTAGGATTTAGGCAGGAGATCACAGCTGCTGCAAAATAACTTCCTATTTCTATCACATCTCCTTGAGGTACAGAGCAATTTGAGCTTTAATAGAAAGGAACTGTCTTTGAAGAGCACAGCTGGAACATGTTTTGTGGGGTTTGCTGCTCATAATCCACACAGGAGAAGGAAGAGGGTAGTGCCGAAATCAAGCCAAACAACCCCAGGAATCAAAATGACAGCAGTTTTTCTCCTTTCCCTTGAGAGACATCTCTTTCAGCACAAGGCTGTATCCCTTCAGCAAATGAATGAAGGAACCAGGGCCTTCTGACTCCCATGAGACTTGCTCAGTGAGTTGAGGGTTTTGTATCATTGTTGGAGGGTTTTTTTTAAATGCCCATGAGAGTTTTTGCTAAGTCAGGGCTCAGAATAAGTATACTCCTTGCTTGATTTCATCTAGGCTCTGATGAAATAGCCTGGTCTTATCATCTGCTGTGCCTTGTTCTGCACACGAGCTAGCTAGCGCTTCTAGTGCGGTATAACACAGTACTCCATAAAGGAAGACTAAGTGGAACCAATAGCAAACTGTATTTTACAAATCTTTCAGCATATATAGCAAACATAACTCAGAAGAAAACAGGCTATGAGGCATATTTATTCATACTCTAGGTTAAATCTACCATGGAAAGTCCCACTCAGAACTAATTTCCTTATTTGAAGCTTAAGAAAATAGCACATAATGCACATGATATCATACATTCACTGACTGGATAATAGGTGGGGGGAAGACAGCTCACAAAGAAATAGGTAAGAAGTAGTGGTGAATTCTGCAGCAGGTACCTTAGCAAGAGGATACACACATTTATACATATGTATACACATTTACAAAGTCTAGTAGCAGTAGCTATTTGGACCAACTAAATTACCCTACATCCTAAAAACTTCAGACAACCTAGGTGGAATTTAATGAGGCAAAGCTAGACTCTAGGGACATAGTTTAGTGATGGATTTGGCAGTGTTAGGTTAATGGCTGAACTCAATGATCTTAAAGGCCTTTAAACAATTCTATGATTCTATCTCTGCAAACATGCCGTCTAATTCTGTTAAGTAAGCAACCAGGAACTACAACATTTGAGTTAGATTATATTATTTGAGTACAGGATACAGCCTGACCATTTATGAAAAAATCAGCAAGTCACTTTTCTATTAAAACTTGATGGACATATATATATTTATTTTTTTAAAACGCTGTTCTTATTTTAAGTGTTTAAAAAGAAACAGACATTCGAAATCTCTGGTCTTTCAGGCATTTTGTATTTGGTATCTGTTTAAGATCCTGTCTTTCATTTACGCAAAAGTGTATATCACAGTGGTTTGGAATACTATACAGGAGTGGTTACTTCCAGAAAAAGTATAAGATTATAGCAAGACAGTTTATCATAATTTTGGAGCATGACACAGATTGCAAAGTAGGGTCATTATCCAAGTGATGTATGCTTTATAAAGCATCAGTCAGAATCAACAAAGAATCAGTTAAACTCCTATATCAGTGGAGTTGCTAATTTCAATCTATTCCAACTGCATTAAAACACTACCACTATTGGTGGGCTCTAGTTGCAGCCTGTGACGAGCTTTGCTTCAGAAAATGTTGCCACAGTCAAAATGCGTGGCTGTCCAAGGCAGTTCACAGCCCGTGCAGCCCTCAGACAGCACTTCACAAAATCCACAGTAAATATAGAGTAATACTGCAAGACAAGATTTGAGGCTTATAAGGAGAAAGACTGCTGTAAAGAACCATCAAAGACAGACACATTCCTGGTTTTGCAATGGAAAGTTCTGATTTGGCCACCATAAAGAGTAAATATGCTGACTGCAACAGATAAGTAACAGCAAGACAAGTCTGAAGCAGCATTACCTCTCTGCTCTTTTGTGCCATCCATCCACAACTTCTACTCTTCCAGGGCATTTCTACTCTTCCAGGGCACAGGGCAATGGTTGATGCAGGGTAATGGCATGGAAAATATCCATGCTCTCCTCCACACCACCAGCAGAAAGACAGAGAATAGCAAAGAACACAGCAAAGCCCTTGTGCAGCTCTGGGAAAATTTGTGCAAGCCAAAGTGCTGTGTGTTAAGATCTGGGAAGTAAATTAGGGCCCATTTCCGGGCATATGACCTCACGAGGAAGGGCTGGTGTTTAGAGAGCAAGTTTGGCTTCTGTCCCTGATGGAAGGAGCAGCCCCAGGATCAGTTCCCAGGACTTGACTACATTTACCTCAGCTGCTGAACATGAAACACATGCAAGGCTTTCAGCAGGCTGCAGAGAACCAGAGCCACTGTCTCCTGCCTTGCTGAGGTCACTCCCACCCTGTCACTGTGTGTCCCACAGTGTTGGTAGAGTGGTCAGAGCCTTGTGCTGATTTGCCTCATGCTCACTGCTGAAAAAAAATGGGGTTCCCATTCCTCCGTGGTGCCCTGAAGCTGCTCCTCAGGACCAGCAAAGCCAAGGGCTCTGGCCAGGGTGAGCTGCACACCAGCAGAGCTGACTGCACCCACCAGTGACAGCCCCTAGAATAGGCCCAGAATTGTGCTGAAATTACCATGAAAAATGGAAACAATCTGCCCTAAGCCTACAAAGTCAGTGAATCCTAAGGAAAATGTTTCAAAGATTTGACACATCCTGGCAACCCAAGAAATATTTTGGAAATCAAAACCTGCAGTTTCTCCTAGCTTAGTGCTCAGACAAAACACTAAATAGCTTTGCTTGGTACGTAACATAAGGCAGCTCTTGCCTCATTTTAAGGCCGTTTACATTCTCCTCCTCTACCTGCCTCCCATGCTGCAGCAACACAAGCATTTCACCTGTCCACTGAGCACAATAGCTAAGATCATCTATCACATCTCATTATGGGCACACCTAAGCCCTCATGCCTTGCTGGGATACCCATGACCCTCAGGTTCCCAATGCCAGGTGCCCAAAGACACCCCACCAGGCCTCCAGGTCCCTTGTCTGACATGTACAGCTCCACTACATACCCTGCACTAGCCCTGGGGAGATGTTATGGACACCCTCATGCATCTTTAGAGCAGCCAGAAGACATCAGCAGCTGGGGTCAGCCATTTGTGTTTAAGAGCCCTTGTGTTAGCTGAGCCTGCCCTGAATTCACCCACTGGAGTATTTTAAAACTGCCTGGCACCCGAAGAATCCTGAAGCAAGAGGTATTGCCACTTATCTATTCACCAGAGGCAGAGCCTTGCACCTCTCCAACTCGCCACCTGCAAGCTTGAGCTGATGCTCCCTTGTTTCCTTGTCTCCATGTGAGGAGAAAGAGGTTTCCTCGCTCACCTTTTTCCTATTGCTTGTGGCTTTTAGATCTCTCCCAGCTCTTTCTTTCGCAGCCTGACCCATTCCAGGCTATGTAACCTTTCAGAAGTTATTCCAGATCTTTCTCTATCCTTCTTTCCCTTTGCTATTGTTTGCCCACTTCTGCTATTTTTTTCAAACCAGCTTAAGGAAAATAAAAATATCAGCTTGGTTTTTATCAGTGATATATTAGCTGCAGGCTCTATTTGAGTAACTCCAAGCCTGATTGCTATTTATTATTTTTAAAAGGAATGAGCGACTAATGGGTTTAGTCCTTTCTATAATTTGGATGTGTGGTGAATTTCTTTGTGGCTTGATTAAAGTACAGCAGAAGTAAATACAGGGATCTGTCACTGAAGTTTATGGCATGCCCACCAAAGAGAAAAGGTTCCTTGTATTGGCCATGAGGATAAATAATAGTCCTGGAAACAACTTGCTTTTGCCTGAAATTTAGACTGTCACAATTCAGCTGCCTAACCAAAATGGGACATATATCCATGCTCCACTTCAAATGACAGTAGAGTTATCAAGTCTTGTGGAGCTTTGCTGGAAGCTTTTACTCCTCTGGTCAGAAAAAGCTATAATATGACCCTGGAAGGTAACTAACATATAAGCTGTGTAACATGAAGCTATGATGAAGAAAAAGCACTTTAACTGCATCGTGTCGTAACTATGTGAGATATCAACCACGCCAGAGATGTCATTTATCCTCAAGATTCATTTTTTGAGAAAAACCCATAGTGGTTTTTCCCTACAGTGACTTAACCTCAGGACGGTTTGTGTCAATCAGTTACTCTGCAGCAAAAACACGTTTTTCAAGCCAAAACTGCATGCAGTAGTCAAGGACAAAGAGCAGATATGAAGACAGCAATCAGCCCCTCTTTGGTGTTTGCTGAGCAGTCAAGCCTGGCTGGCAGTTGGACACAAAGCAATTATTGATGTTCAAACAGCACTTTGCACTCAGTTCTAATTTATGTATTTAAATAGAAAACACATATTCCACTAAATCTGTTATGTGCACACCCTTCCCCTGCAGCAAAAATTTACTCTTGCAAAGTAAATTTATCTGATCCCAATACAAAGGTTCCATATCATGTTTGCCAAAAGCAAATACAATGCACTTGCCCTGTCCCCAATTTTACTTGGTGTTTTTCTTTCTAAAGAAACACAATGTTACTAACTTTTCCTGGGTTTCTTTTTTTTTCTTTTAATTATTTATGAGGCTGAAGTTATTCTTACAGCAGTTTATACCCTCCTCTTCCCTTACATCAATTTCCTTTCCTCAACCTTAGGAGTATCCTAGCAAAGGTGATGATATCCATGGGAAGATTCCCCAAAGCTTGCTCTGCCATAATATACAGTGACACACAGAGAAGGTTCAGAACCACTGGCTTGGGTTCTGAAATAGTTTTGGGGCATGGTGAGGATGGAAGATCAATGAGTAGCTTAAGCTCTGCTTAAGCCTTTACAAAGCACAGACTGGACCCTGAGCCTCCAAACACACAGGCTTCTTACTTTGCATGGCTCTTGGAGCTAGCAGTGAGCTCTGGGCATCAGGATAACTGCATGCATTCATATAAGGTGCCAGATATTTTGCCAAGTAAGTTACTAGATCTGTAGCTGTAAAGAATCTGATGCTGAAAATAATTACAAGCTGAAAGATAAAACAGTACAAAATACCATTCAAAGGCACACTGGAGCCACATATTCACAAACAATGAACTGAAAGCATGACTTTTGAGGTCATTGTATGTTTGCAGCTGGTCTACTCCAGAGAAACCACAACATCTGGCAGTTACGTGTTTAGGCACCTAAGAAAAGAACATTGAAAATAATAATATTTTCATTCAGGCCAGCAAGAGTGGCTACAAAAGAAATATTAAAAAAAAAATTCAATGGAGTAAAAGAGATGACTTTCAAGATTACAGCTACCTTATATTCAAATAAATATATTTAAATGGTTGGTCTTGGAAAAGGTCATGGTCTTTATGAATCATTCATAATGTATTTCTTACTGGATTACTTTGCATGGGATAACGTGTATCTTCCTCCTTATAAAGAAGGAAGATGTATTTACATCTCAGGCTCAGCCTGTGAATGTAAGGCTGCAGATAAATTTAATTTTAATCTGGTAATTTAATTCTTTAAATCACTGCAAAGGGAAGCAGCCCACTCATGCTAATAGCAACAGTTTACTTACAAAGCAGAACAGGAACTGAGACCATTAAAACTAATACTAAAACTAATGCAATATTTCTAAGTTACTGAATCTACAATACAAAGGAAACAATAAACTTTACCCAATCTGAAGCATGTATCTGGAAAATAAGAGCTTGGATTAATTTCCTTTGGTATATTCAAGTTTCTTTCCACAAAATTCCTGTTTTGTCACCTTAATTCCTCCAGGAACACTTCTGCTATCAAATGTATTCTAAAAGTATATGTGCTAAATAATTTAAACTGCCTTTTTTTTACTGCATGCATCACACTTTCACTTTTGCTATTAATTTTTCACCATTGTATGGTTACTATACGTAATCAGAAAACAAAGTCAACACCTAGAAAGCAGATGGCTTTGAAAATGACGCTGTGATAACTTCTCTTCTACATTTTTAGATATATGCTCATAAACAGAGACTACATAAATATTGACAAACAAAAAATGGCACACAAAGAAAATGCAAAATATAGAGCTGCACAAGATCTATTGTATGCACTATGTATGATATTTAAATTTATTTACAGCTTATGTAGTTCATAATCCACTTCATCATCAATACCATAATCCAAAATTGTACTTCAGGTACTGCTTTCCTACTTACAGCACCATTAACTGAGTACTAAGCAAAATAAATAAATAAATAAATATATAAAAATAAAACCCTTACACCTAGTTCAGTTGAAGCATTTTCTGAATTACAGTAACATATTGATTCTTTCAATGTAATAAAATGAAATCAAATCCCAACAGCGCTTGAACACCTAAAATAGACTTAGGGCTCAAAATGGCTTATTTCATTTCTTGAAATGTGAGTTCAGGGGAAAAAAAACCCAAAAACTTACAGTAGAAACTTATTATAATTTTGTAGAATTGTTCAATCCATTTGAAAAAACCCAAAAGCTCAAAGAAATGTAGATAACAAAACACACACCTCCCTTTCCCCCTACCCCGATCCCCCTGTAAAAATTTTCCTACTAGGATGTCCTAGTTTGGGCTGGGATAAAGTTAATTTTCTTCCTAGTTGCTGGTACAGTGCTTTTTTGAGAGTAACGCTACAACACTACAGTGTTAGTCACTGCTAATAGTGCTCACCCTGAGTCAAGGCCTTTGCAGTGGCCCATGCTTTGCCAGTGAGCAGGTGCACAAGAAGCCAGGAGGAAGCAGAGCCAGGCGAGCTGACCCGAACTGGCCAAGGTGAAATTCCAGAGCAGGGAACACAATGCTCAGGATCCAAACCGGGAGGGAGTTAACTGGGAGCTGCCGACGCCTGCTCAGGTATGGGGCGGCCGTCGGTACTGGGTGATGAGGAATTGCATTGGGAATCACTTGTTTCTCTTGGGCTTTACTCTGCTCTCTCCTTCTCATTACAATTATTATCATTATTATCGTTATTACTATTTTTTTGTTATTATTATCATTACTATGATCCGTATAATTATTACACTTTATTTTGCTTCAGATATTAAACTGTACTTATCTCAGACCCGAGGTTTACCTTTTCCCTTCACGATTCTCCTCCACCCGGGGTGGGGCAGGGCGGGGCCCGGTTACACCGGGATGAGGTAAACTGGAGCGGCCGANTGGTCCCCGGTGAGCCGCGACCTCGCACCTCTCCCCACCGCAACCACGGCCCACGGCAGCGATGGACGCGGGTCGCAGGCCTGGGGCTGTCCTGGCTGGCGCTGAATGGCAGAGGGCGAAGGAGAGTTGAGGGAGGTTCGGGCTGTGCCGCTGCCCGGGAGCAACAAGCACGGGATGATCTCCCCGCCCTAGAAGTGTCGCACATGGACCACAGCACCGCGCGGAGTCCTGGATGTCACTGTGTGCCCTCAGCCCTTTGTCTTCTCCACAAACACAGGCTGCTGTCCCTGAGCCCAGAGCAGGCTCTGAGCTGTCCCCACAAACACACAGGCTGCTGTCCCTGAGCCCAGAGCAGGCTCTGAGCTGTCCCCACAAGCACAGGCTGCTGTCCCTATAAACACACAGGCTGCTGTCCCTGAGCCCAGAGCAGGCCTGAGCCGTGCACAGCCCTGCAGAGACCAGCACAGAGCAGCAGCAGTGGGCAGACTTGGGGCTCTCCTCATGCATCAGAGCAGGAGTAACTCTAAGGTGAGGAATGAACAGCAATGGGAGAAGTATGTTAAAAATGCAAAACAGCACCCCCCCAAAAAAAAAAAAAAAAGGGAAAGAGAAGGAAACAGGTTTTAAGTTCTTGCAGTGTGCACATAAATCAAAAATAGGGCCATAACTCCAAGAAGCTTTTAATTTAATTAAGCATAGAAATATTGCGTGTAACGAGGAACACAAGGACACATACAGCACGTTAACAACCATACTATAGAAAAGCTTTTCATATA
The DNA here is from genome assembly GCA_013400635.1 of Hypocryptadius cinnamomeus. NCBI lineage: Eukaryota > Metazoa > Chordata > Aves > Passeriformes > Zosteropidae > Hypocryptadius > Hypocryptadius cinnamomeus. The sequence goes on along the minus strand of VYZP01072757.1, from coordinate 98,631 downwards.
TTTGACTTTGCCATCATAAACTGAGGATGTTTATTAACAGTCCCTTTACTCTTTGTATGTAAAATACCGGAAAAAGAGACAATGTGATTGAATCATCTAGTCATTCATTCACCAGGTAGGATGGACATTATTTATACGGGAACAGACTAAAGAAAGACCTGAGCTTGTTTGGGAAAGTCAGCATAGCAATATAGGATAACCAGCAAGGCAATATAGGAAATCAGAAGTCAAGTGAGTAGAAAATGCAACATATTACTCTGCTGAATCCTCTATACAACCCAAGAAATAAAAATAAATAAATAAAGGATAAAGGTACATCTTTTGGGAAGGATGTTTAACTGCAGTTTGGAAATTCTTAAACAGAAACTCACACAATAAAACTACAGATATGGTACATTCACAGAGAATCTGAGGCATCTGAAATGCATCAGACCCATAGAGCTGATCCCATGAGTGTGCCCCACAGAGCTGACCCATGGACATGGCAAGACCTTACATCACACAGACAACTGGGAAATAATCTACCATTATTTTTACAGCATTCAAGGAATTCACACTTTGCCTTTATTCCACATTGTTAAGCAATGCAGTACTTCTACTCCAAGTCATGGTCCAGACAACCCAAATCAAAACCATCAAATATCCAGCAGTTAGGCTTCCTAAACAATATCCAAAGAAATTTGAGATACCTAAGGGTAGGTACCACATAAGCCAGCACATTAGAGCAAACACTTGAAGATTAGGGAAATGGCTGAATTTTTTTTTTTTTTTTTTTTTGTAGGTTTTTTTCTGGAAATCAAGAACTTTTGAGAAAACAGTGTGAAGGAACTTATTTTAATTTAGGGATTGAAGCACTAATCCATGAACCCCAGAGCTGCATTAGGAAATACTTTTCTTTCTTTCTAAAACTGCAAATGTCTCTTTCAAGAAACGCACAGAGAAATTCCACTTGGTAGTGGCAAGATGTGGGTTCCAGAGAATTAATTCTCCCTGTAAACAGGGCCACTTCACTGCAGGAACAGGTGGAGCCTTACCAACAGAAACTCTTTAAATTTTTTGGGATTTGTACACCTGTCTCCTGCCTACAGTTCTCAGAAAATTTAGCTCATTACATATATCCTTTGTAGACAGAGCTACCCAAAGGACAGAACTGCCCTGTAAATCTGTACTTCCATTTACTGCAAGCACCTCAAAGTGCTCCAAATGCAGTGCAGAGCTAAACTCAGGGTGCACCAGTACTGAATTGCCATCAGTATCTTAGCAAATCCGAAGCCCACCTCAGTCTTCTCTGCCTTGATTTTGCTGGGGTAGCATTCCCTCAGCTCACAGTGCTGGCAGGAGGATCAGTACCATCAGGTCTGGATGATGCTCAAGTATTAGTTGAACACCCTTTAGGAATGTACAGAAACTCAGAAACTCATGCAAGAAAATAGTCTGAGTTGTCTTCTCAACCACACAACCCCAAAGGCAAATACAACCACGGAAGATCAGGAACCAGTCACTCTTGAGGTAAGGGCACCCCGAGGAGCGTCGGGGGGTTATTATGTATGTATATATATATATTGATATATATAATACCTTACAATAAATGTGCATTTGTGTTCATTCCTCCCAAAATACTGCACCAGAGCAGATATCAGGCTCCTCCAGGCAAGAACTCTGGATGTGCAACAATGATAGCCTTGTTCTACTCTTAAGAGCAGCACACAACAGCGTAGCCACTGCCAAAAACACAGCCAAAACCACTCATTTTAGATATGTAGGCATTTAAATCCCAGCCAAGCTCTTTAGTTTGATTTACAGTAGAAGTATGGCTCTCTTACTTTAGCAAAATGAAATCAAAGCAAATCAAAACAAGTTAATTCCTATTTGGAAATCAGTAAAATACTTTCTTTCGTACCCCTTGGAAATGAAATGTTAGTTTGACTTGCCTGTCAGCGCTCAACACTGAATTGCAGCTGATCTTCTCTCAGCCTAATAAACACTGTAGATACCAGCTCAGCTTGTATGATGTTGGAGAATTTAACACCACTTTAATCTATCCAGGGTGGTCTACATTCTTGATTAATGTGTATTTCCCCACTGCTTTCCTCTGATGGTTCACAAAGAAAAGGCATCAGCTTACCTGAGGTATCAGGATTAAAGGATAAACAGACAATTCAGCTTTCTCAGAATTTTGCCTCAAAGTGACAAAAATCAAACACACATATCAAAGGATTTGATGCCTAATAGCAATGTTCTACCCCAAAGGGTAGAAAAATCATAAAAGCAGCATTAACCAACTGTGCTGCCCACAGACCCATGTCTACTAGCAGTGGGGAAAGAAGCCCAAGGCGAGCTCAGAAGTACAGAAACCACAGCTTTGAACCTGGAGGACAGTTCAGGTGAGCACAGCCTGTCCCACACTTGCAACACCGAGTGCAGAGACCCGCAGACTAGAGAACAGGGTGGGTGTGACCCCTCTGTCAGGTGGCAGCAACCAGCCCCTCACCTAAACGCCCCCCAGGTACTGCATGACTTCTCTGCTGGGCTGAAATACCAGATTTTAGGTCAAATCACTGCAGAAAATGCACCTAAGTGTAGAGAAAGTGGGGCTGACAGGCTGAAAGGATGGTGGAGAGGAGGTCAGAGGCTCATTTAGCACCTGGCTGCCCCTGGGTTGCAGCATCTCATCCCTCCTCTTGTCTCATAGGCAGCATTTCACACTCTCCTCAGACTGTTTCTGTGCAAAGGAGTGAGAAACCCAGCCCCAGGCGGCTGCAATTCAAACCACAGCCAACCCTGCTTTTTCTGCAGACTCCCTCAGAAAGGGGTGTGCCGGACAATAACAGCTTTTCCTGGTCCCCATGTACTGGCAGGAATGTCTTCCAGCTGTGGAAGCCTTTTCTTTTACCTCTGTCCCTACCTGTCTCTGTCGGAGACATGCTCGGAGCACAAGGAGCAGTGTTAGCAAAACTAGTAATTCCCTACTGAATTTTTAAATGCTCTTATTTATGTTATTGTTTATATGATTATTTATTGTGTTAAATTATAAAGTGGATTTATTTTGATAGGATTGCATCAAGTGGGTTACTTAAACTGGATTTATTTTGTGGGGCTTCCCCACTCGTCCTGACACTCAGCATAGGAATTAGCTGAGACCAATCACCAATTTCAGGTATGAGGGGAAAATAAAGATAAGATGATGTCTTTTGTCAATGCTTCAGTATTCAGAACAGGACCAAATAACACAGTAGGATGATGGTTTTGCTTCAAAATAAGACTTCAGAATAAAATAAAGAGAGAAAAGGTGTAATCATACCATATGAGAAGTTAATATTTTCAAATCCAGAGCAAAGGGAGGTCCCTGCCATATGTATCTAAATCTTGCGAAGGTCTAAAATGTAGGTCATATCTATTTAGGACACTAAGCATCCCCTTTGGCTAGTTCTACATGGCTTCACACTGAGGTACTTGAAGAGCTGTTTGGTTCACCATTTTACTTAGCATCCAGTTCTGAAATGCTATTCTCTTGCCCCAGGTATATGTGTAAGGTTTCTATGGGCTTCTTATCAGGAGTGGAGACTCTACTTTTGGGAGACAGGACCAAAACAGAGGCACGGCGGTGCTGGGGATGGGAGTGTGCACATCTTTAACAGATGTTTCCCTGAAGTCTCTCAGTACTTCATTGGTAAAGGTGCCTTAAAGTGAGTGTGCTAATTTATGTTATCTGAGTAGCACACAGTTCCTTCCTGTAACAGAGAATCCTGACACTTTTACCTTGACTTCAACTTATTAATCTTTGGGTCAAAAACTAGGAAAATTCAACAAGATTATAAAGAATGATTTCTCACAGACATTTGCATGGGCAGTTCTTCATCCCGAACTTTCTTATTCTTTCAACCTGTCAATATTTCAGTGAATGCCTCCACAGAGTTTTTATATCAAAGCTTTTGAACAAACCTATAAATCAAAGAGAGCATTCAGTCCTGTGTACATTCTTTGCTTGATACTGAACCCCCTGCTGATTCAGGAAAATATAGATGTAATTTTAAAGGGTCATTTGTTTAAAGTTTTCTTTGAAGACAAAGAATATGTAGTAACTCATACAACCAATGCATCTAAGAACTAAACCCTAAAACAAGCACCAATTTGGTGTTTTTATGTTACTTTAAGCTAACACATTACTTAATTGCTTACTTTTCTTTGAAACACAAAGCATGAGAAATTTTGAAGTTGAAAATACAAGAGATGAAAGAGAATGCAAAGCATCTCATCCTTAAATGGGGTTTTACCACCATCAGATTTAATGTAAAGATTACTGATATTTTTAAGCTCATTTTTTTACATGAGCCTTGTCTGGGGCCTTGTTTTCAAACCAGAGAGTAATTTGGGCATTATTTTGGACTTTGGCTCAAGCAGAAGTGCAACTACAAATCAAAGGGTCTTTCTGGGTGTTTTTGGTAACGTGTGTCAGAAAGGACAAGTATAAATAGGGAACAGTGATGTTTGCCTTTGTGAACTAAAGTTTTCTGTCCATTTGATAACTTGTGGTAGCAAAGGGGCTGAAAAGGGCCCTCACTGCTAATAGGGAAGGCAGAAGATATTTTCCAATTCTGTTTACAAAGCACTATGTCTACCAAGGGCTAAAGAAGTATCAGGTAGCAAAAGTTATCCAAACTGGAAAGAAATAGCATGCTGGTGTGAGAAACACAATGGCTATAAACTGCTAATTATTTTTTAAAAAAATCTTTTTCTTAGGAATACAGTGAAACTGAGTCATTACCTTCTCATTTGCTCAAGTAACCATCTTACACTTCAATTGATTTATTGATGAAAAGCTTAGAAAAAGAGCTAGTAAGCATCTTGGAAATTTTAAGGCACATTTTTATTGCTCACAATTGAGATCCCATGAGCTTGCAACACTGCTGCAGATGGGAATGCTGGACAGCCACCATTTTTTGACTGAAAATGTTCCTTTACAACAAATTTACTGCAGAGAATACTTCCATAACAATGTAAAAATTAATAATAATAAAGTAAGGACAATGTATTTTCACAATATCAGGTCATTGCAACCTTGCCTTTCAATTAATAGAATTAGTCTTTTCATATACAATCTTTTCTGTAGATGAGGTACTTAGAGAATATAAGAATTTACAAGCTTAGGCTTTCCTTGCTTATTTGAAATTCACAAATGTTCAACATATTTTTGGCAACTACTTTCTTTCATTGTGAAAGATCCCTTTGCATCAGGGAAGATGCTCGTCCTTGTAGCTATAAACTTGTATTTGTTGTTTCAGCACCTCTCGGGTCTGGAACAAAACTTTAAAACGTCTCTTTAGTTTAGGGTTCAGTATTAATGTATTTGATAGTACTTTGTAAGGCTTCATTAGTATCATTTTATTCATATGTAAAACATTCAACGGAAAACTTTAATTACATATTACTGATACAGCACAACTGCTAAGTCATATCTGGGACCATTTATTCAGGAAAGCAAATGAATGCAAATCGTCTAAGAAAAATAAGAGAAAGGGAGAAAGAGCAGCTTTTTCTTGTGTAGATTTCTGCCTGCAATGGGCATGGTCTCCATCACAAAGCCACCACAATTCTAACATACTCTGTTAAAAACTACAAAGATGGTTCCCATTTGCAATGAAAGAAAAGTGAAGATGAGGAAGAGGGTCTTGAAATATACACTTCTTCACACTATCTTATTTTTCTTGTCTGAGAAAAAAATGAGACCAACTTTTAACTCTTAAAGCAGCTGGGGGTTTAATAACCACCATAGAGTTTTTGTCTTCTGGACCCTAAGGAGGCCATGCCCCTGGTATGGTTTGGAAATGCTTCATTTAAGACAACATTTTAGTAACACTGAAGTGCAAGTAGATGAGTAGTAGCGTAACCTTGTATTTACATTTCAGTCTGAGTTAGATATCATGACAAGTTTTTTTACAGTAATTTTTTGACACTGTAATTGTGAAAGTAGCAAAATATTTCATATCTCCATGCAGTAAGCTCATCTGTAGAATGAATTTGGTATCTAGCAGTAGCAATGCCTCATCTCGGCATGCTGCTGAAGACTGATGAAATGTAAGGGGTAACTCTGACAAAAGCCTGAATCAGTGCAGGAAGCATAAGGATGCTCTGAAAAGTTCTTGATAAACGAAAAACACTTTCAACTCCATGGCATATGTATCAGCAGATTGCAGATTTGTGTGTTGGAGGGGCTCCCAAAACAATCTTGCAAAAGCTGCTGAACACCAATGAAAGGCCAACAGTGGCTGGTATTTGAATCTAGCCAGCCCACTAAAGTGTGGGCTTTTTCTGCCTTTCTTATTTCTTCAAAGAGACTTGGGAAAGAAAGGACACATCTCTCTGTATCAACAGAATAAGGAGCAATACTCTCAATTCCAGCCTATTAATTTCCACAAGCTACCAGAAGCCGCAAGGAACAAAGAGAGAAAAAAACACCGAGGAACTTTATCCTCCTACCAGCATTTCTGCAATGCAATGGCACCCTTGAGACTTTCATATTGTTGCTGAAAGGGATTTTAAGCACTGCACTGCAGTGCCAGTTTGCTGGGAAGTTGCCTTGTAACATCTAGATCAGTTGAAGCTTGTCCTCCTGTACCTTAGCTTGTTACTTAAGTGGCAGCTTGCACCAGTTTCTTGCTGACTTTAAGAAACAGCCTAAAACAACCTACAAAAAAATAGCACCAATCCTTCCTGGAATGGAGTAAAGGGACTGCAGTCCATAGTGAAATTGTAAAATTGATGTGTTTATGAATCAAAAAAATTGAAAATGGACTCTGAAAAGTACAGCAATGATTTATCACTTTTCTTTGAATCAGATGGTTGCAATAATGAAATAATGAAATAATATTGTGTTTTCCCAACCAAACAGTCAAATCCGTGTTGTGATAGCAGACTCATTGGTGGTAAATGCAAGCATAGTCCAAGGGGGCTGTTGACTCTTGCCCAAACTACAGCTTTGATAAGTTGGACTACCAGAGTGCAATAAACAATTCCAGTTACTTGTCCCATGGACACCAAGCAGCAGCCAAGAGCTTTTGATATCAAATGGGTGTAATAGGCAGACTGCTTGGCCATCACCTTCTCAGTGCACTCTTGGGCCAGCCAGTTGGGAACAGAGACATTTGGTACAAAATAAAAGCTTTTGAATGGATAACCACTATCTGAACTAAATTCAGTCCCAGCTGTGCCAGGAATAAAAGTGGGAAGTGGAGTTTCCCAGGCAGGGTCTCAGAAGGGACAGGCACTGCGGAGGAAGTGGGAGAGGTCTGGAGAGGAGGAAGGAGTCAGGAAGGAGCAGAGCTGGACTAGCTCCAAAGGAACGCAGTGAGGATACTGAGAGGGAGAGAAAGCAAAATCACTGAGAAATGCCACAAAACATTTGGAACTGTTCACTAAAAATAATTAATTTCTTAAAATTACTTGCCTTGATCCCTCAGTAAAAGAAGTCACTGACTTATCTGCACAGGGCAGCATAAGACAATGGACAACCAGATAAACATATAAATTGGCTGAGGCTTTAAAATGCTTTCCTCTAATTATCTGTCTCACTGGATAAATGCTGCCTACATAGCTAAAGAACAGCAAAATGGAGAAGCTGGAGCCTTCACACACACAACTTGTTTAAAAGCTGAATAACTTCAGTAAGAGCTGGAATGGCACCTAGATTCTGGTCACAATGTAGGTTAAAGGCTGAGCTTACATCCAGACACAGGACTAGGCATCAGACTTGACACCTGGAGGACTCATTCCAGGGGGACCAGAAATGGGACAGAGATAATATTAATTCTGTAACTGTGTCACCAGTCTTAAGCAAGGACTCATGGCCAGAAACTTCATAGGACTATAAAAGTCTGTTTCTTTGTTGCTACACTTCTGTCCATATAATATATATATGACTGCCTTCATCTGTTAAAAAAAAAAACAACAACACCAACCTTTTTGTGGTATGGTAATACAGGCCTTGAAAAACTCTCAACAGGAACAATAATAATACTAACAATAATAATAATTGTAATATGGCTGTTAGTCATGGATTACACTGCCTTGTCAGTGAAGGTTCAAATGAAGTAATTCAAAATTAACTATTACTATTGTTGCTATTATCATTGTAATAATGCCATGAGAGAAAGATGTTGTAAACTTTAAATTGTTCACAAAAGAGACAAAGGTTAGATTTTAATCTTTCTCCCTCACACTGGTTTGTAACAAAAAATGTGTAATAAAAACAAAGGAATCCTAATTGTTTCTTAATACCTTCTGAGCAAAAATAAATCCCTTGAAGTCCAGAGATATGTTTGATAGTGAGCTAAAGGTGTATTATGAGTGAGTACGAGGCTCGGTGGGTGAATATAACTGCCACCTATGAGGGGCATATCAGAATCTGTAAGGAGAAATGTGGTTACTCTGTTTCATGGATATTACCCAGAAGAGCAGTCACACAATTCATCTTCACTAGCAACTCTGGTGAGTGTTGTAGGGATTTTTACAGCAGAGCCATATATCAGCATAAACAACAATTCTTCAGTTGTTTGGCAAAATCTAGTGCAGCACCTCTGCTTCTGTTAAATGCTCTTCTTCCCATTTTTGTAAGCACAGAAGAACCAAAAGAGAGTAAACATTTTCAGTTTTGGCATTCCACTTCATATTTCCTATCTAGATCTTCATGTAGCTAGTTATTATTGCCTTCTTGGTATTTCTAGTAATTTCAAAAACATCTCAATGTAAACCTGCAATCAAGCACTGACAGTTTGAAAATTATGCTTTGCTCTATTGAGAGAATTCCTTTGAAATGCATATAGTGATTTATTTTAAAATATTTTGCTAAATAACCGTGTAATGTTATTATATATACTGTATTATATGCTCTTCACTGACTGTTGACAAAAGAGCTTTAGAAGGGATAGGAACTTAGATAATGTGATCTTGTTATGTAAGATGCTGTTAAATGCTGTTTCTGTGTGGGATCTCCTCTTCTATAGGTATGTCTTAGGATATGGTGTCAGGATTTGTCTTTGACCAAACTGGGCAATACAAATCCAAATGAATCACAGTTACAGCTCCCCCTTTAACATGGGCAATTTTATTCAGATTAGAGTCATTCATACACTAACAAATTAACAATTTTAAATAATTCCAGCTGAACCTTCATTCACAGGGCAATGTAACCCATGACTAACACCCATATTATGATTTTCTTCTGCTAAAGCATTCCTTACCTTCAAGACTCATCTTTGCTGAATCTTAGCATCTGATTTGCAAAGCCAGGGATGCTGTCCAAAAACATGTTCCAGTTTCCGTACACTATGTACTCCCAACAAAGTGTTTCACTTCTACAGTTTTAGTCAGAGCTCAATATTCTGCATTAAGCCTAGCTGTCAATTCCAGCATTCATAATTACATTGCTTAACCATACAAACAAAGCTGAAGTCTGTTTGGTTTTCCCTAATTTGACCAACATAATTAGCATTTCATAAGCCCTCCTATTAGCAAAATATTGGGTCAAATCATTTATTGATATAACTCAACTGAAAAACAACAGAATTACCCCAGAGAATAATTTGACCTATTAGGTTTTCATATAATTGTGAATATATAACCTCTAATTATCTGCTTATGAAAACATAGCTACATAATAGAATCACAGAACAGTTTGGGTTGGAAGGGACCTTGAAAGTTCCTCTATGCCAGCCCCTGCAATGAGCAGGGACATCTTCAGATAGATCAGGTTGATGGGTCTGGGCCAGATCCAAACATCATCCTGTCTTCCTGATGGAAGACTGTCCACTGGCCTCAGACAGCCTTAGGCTGGGTCCAAAGTATGGCACACTTGAGACTTCAGGTTCAGCAGAAAATTCATTGTTCAGTGTCTTGGCCACCAAGCTGAGGATATTGCCTTCAACTGAGACCTCCTGGTCTGACCAAACAGCCCTTTAGGAGAAGAAGTTCTGCATCTGTCCCTCTCCAAGATCGACAGCCAAAGCAGCAGGATAAAATAGGAAAGGCACAGGAGAGAAGGTAAGACTATGAATCATTGCTTGAAATGGCAGCTTGGAATCAAAAGTCTGATAAATACCTGATCATGTTTTATGCTATCCCGATACCCGGCTTTACTGCTTCCCCACTGGAAAGAAACTCTTCACAAGCCCAGCAACTCTTACACAAGCAAATAGGCACATTTCAGAGTTTATAGCAAGGGCCCTGCGCCCTGAATTCAAAACTTCAAATAAAATGAAAGGAAGCACCTGAATCTCTTCTATACCACAATGAAAATACAATAGGTTTCTAGGTGGGAGCCAAATGCTGGCTGCAACCTCCAATGCTTCGTGTGATTTGAGACCATATTACCTGAGAAATTGCTTCTGTCTCTGTGAAATCTTACTGCAGTCAAGATCTGCAGGGATGTTCAATTGTGGTTTTATGGTATAAGCGAGAAGGCTTGTGATGGGGGACTGAGTTTGGGAGTACCCTCAGGGTTTGTGAAAGCTCAGGTTTGTTAACCTTCCAAGTGTACTGTAAAACTCCTCTTATGCTGCAGTGCAAGGACAACCTAAAAGCAGTGGAAAATGTTATATTCATGAGCTGTCCTCTGACACTATTTAATGTGTGTAACATATAGAAAAGATAAGTGGAACACAGATGTACTTGTTGCATTGCCTATATGGTAGATTATGCATGGAGAGGAGGATGTAGAACAGGTGATGAAAAAGTGCTGACTGGTCACTTATTAAACCGCAGGTTTAATAAGCACAGGCCACATGGAACTTGGAAATTCATCTGACTATTCTGCTCATAACAGTAGTGTCTTCTCTGCGTGACTCCTTCATTATTTTAATAACTATTGAAATAATTATTAAAATAATTATCTTAATTTATTTTGTTAGAAAAAGCAAAACATCTCTTTTATTTTCCTTCTTTATTTACCCCTGTTTTATTTCTACTTGTATTCCTGTTATGTCTGTAGAATAGTAACTGCTTTTTTCTTTCAAGAAGTTGATGATTTGAGGCAGGGTTTCTTTGATGAAATTTCGGGTAGGAAGCTCCTTCTTTTTGCTGACCAATGGACAGCAATCACTGGTAACCAGTTCTGGAAAATACCTTATTTTGCTCTGTCAACCACAGCTGTAGACTTCTTCATTTCAAGCTTCCATGAACAACAATAGGCAGTTGAGAGGAGTGCGGGGTTAGGTGTACTGGTTCCTCAGCAGCAACATTCAGGAATCAAGTTCAGATACTGACAGTAGCACTTTTAGCCTGAAATTCCATGAATCGGTGAAGTTGTCTATACCCCACAGTGTTGTTCCTAGACCATGTCCCATACCATAAGCACAAGAGGTCACTACACCTGCTCCACTGCAGAGCTTCAAGCCAATATCTGTGCTATCCCCATGCTTTCACAGGTGGTGGATGCAATGTGACATGCAACAGAAACACCATCCCACATGGAGTATTTATAGATAGGAGAGGATATTTCAAATAGGAGGGGATATTTCTACAAGAAGAGAGGTTAAGCCAAAAGATTTTGGAAACGCTGCAAGTTCCCATGACAGAACTACAAGACTGCACTTCCCAGGACACTACACTGAATATGTGAGGAACAAGGATTTCTTGATAGTGATACATCCCACCCAAGAGAAATATGAGTGTGAATTAGGCCTGTCAAATTACCAGCAAAACTGCTTGTAAAGATAAAAAGGGATGGAGGATTCTGAGCTGTCAGTCATGATGTCCAGGAGAGGAATTCTTATGCAATAAAAGCCTTGAGGGAGTTAATAAAAAGATGCTCTGTAAAGTTGAGGAAGCTGAAGCAGCATTGAGTGTGTGACACGGAACATGCCACTTACTTTAACTATGAGAGGTAACTGAATTCATTTAGGTGGGCAATTTCACAAATAGAAGTATTGGCTATATGGAATACTATCTTTCTGTGGATTCTGAGATACACTGGAAAGGAAAAAGCAACAAACCTTATTGTATTATTAATTTCCACTATAAAATGCCTGCCATTTCCTTTGAAATGTTCCTTTACAGTTTTCTGCAGAATTCAAACTTTAACAGATACATAAATCATGAAGGTACTTTTTGCCTTGCCCTGAAAAAAGTCCAGTTATATTTGGAGAAGATCATTGTATTACAGCATTTCTTACCCATGTATCAGACCGCACAGGGCAATGTTGTCAGCCTGGTAACACTCTTCAATTGTTTTCTACTCTGTATACATTGCTTTAGAATTAATATTGGCTAGGAACAACTTGATAACATAGATATTTTATGTGGAACAATTTTCAGTTCCTGAAAACATTTCTCAAGTTAAGAGTGGTATCCTTGTAAGAATAGGGAAAAGAGCTAATAGTCTTTTATCTTGATCGGTGATGTGGAAAAGACAAATTAAGTTAAGGCACTAAATCTATGCACAGTAAGAATTTAATATTGGTCTTCTTCTTCCTAGACAAAGACTTTAAACATCCTGAGAATATTGAGCTAGGTGAGGAAGGGGAGTGCTGACTGATATAGTAAGTAAATTTAGATTGCTTTAAACCCCTGGAGTTGCAAAGATATGGAAAGCTTTCCAAAATACAAAATAAGAACACAAAATAAAAATAACAAACAATAAACAGAATTGGAACTTAAATCAGTCCAATGAGATATATGTCCTCATTATCTCAATGATCCAAGTGATCCTTTTCAGTCCTAAACACTATATTCCTAAGAGTAATTTTTCATTGCATTCTTGTTCATGGAGCAGGTGTGTTCCAGCATGTCACTACAGCAGTCACATGGCTGCCCCCTGGCCAGGAGGCAGCCCTGTGCCTCTGGGAAGCAGAGGAGCCCTTCCAGCTTCCACGGGCTTCTGCCCGCTCACCGGGCCGTGTGCCGGAGCAGAGCTGCGCAGCCTTGTCGGCCGTGGCGGTGTCTCATGGAGGAGGCCCTTGTTCTGTGACCTCAGACAAGACACTACACTTGTCTATGAGGGACTGTCTTTTTGACAGTGTTACACAGATTGTGAGAAACAAAAGCCATCAGGACCTCTCGTCATATGCACTTATGCACTACTGCAGTAGGAATAAGTAAGAATAAAAGAAATACAGTAAAACTATGTCATACAGGTACACTGTCTCTCAAAGTCACTCAAGTATCTGTGTACTGCTGCTACTGCTGAAGGTCTTTTCCACCATTCCCAATTATTAACCATCTTTTCCCCGTGACTGGTCTAACTAGACTGGTTGGATAAATGTAATTTCTAAGCATGAGTGACAGAGGCATATGGTAGCTAATAAGTGTGCTATTCATGCAAAGTTTCTTAAAAATAAAACCATCTTAAAATCTAAGAAGGTTCTAAAATGTAAATGAAAATAAAATAATGGAGGTTGTCACGTCAGGCAGTTGGAAGTCAGAAAACATGAAATGTCTTTATTTGGCACTTCTGAATATGTATTAGGATACAATCTTAAATTACACAGTGACTGACTGATGACCAGAAGGGCTCCCATTTCAGGCATTCAGTGCAAAAAAAAAAATCACCACCTTGTACATAAAGTCATGTTAAGGAATAAAGAAACTCCAGTGTTGCTAAGAGTAATAGGAGCCATACTTCTGACTGCACATACCCCCAAGAGGACATTAAATTACTTCAGATAACAAGATAAATGAAACAACACGAGCACATCCAACATCTAAGATCCATCCAGAATTGTTCAGAAGAGATTCACCAAGTCCTTAGTTCAAAGTGCAAGAGGAGACTGAAACTGCAAGCAAAAAACTTTCCAGTGTTTCTCAGGGGGAAGAAAAAGACATTATTTCAGTCTCTAAAATAACTGGGAAATCAAATCTATGCTCCATAAAACCACCTGAAAAGTTAAAAGCAGAAATAACCTTTTAATCTGTAAAGGGATAGCGATATGTAATTACATATTTAGACAGCAAAAGTCTGATAGCCAAAGGCTTACATGGGATGCATTAATTAAAGTAGTTTTGATAATTTACCTGCCTCGCTGATGAGCAGTTTTCAAAGCTATTGACTGGGAAGCTGATAGTCTTTTACTTAAGTCATTCTTAAAGACTAGAATTAAATTCTGTAAGCCCCTATACATAATTGATACTTTCAAAGAAATCCAAGACAGTAAAACAAAAATGCAATTTATGTGAAATGCTTTAATTTCTCTAATGCAAATATAAAGAATTTTACTAGAGATTTGGTCAAATGTGCACGTCCTTAGGAGATTAAGCCAAGAATAGTTACACCACCTCAGACCCACAGCCCATGTAACATGTAACAGTAGTGCCCTGCTTTCACCCACAGTCAGTAGGAGATATTTTAGAAAAGTGAAGAAACTGAATGCCCCTTCTCTGGATGCACACTCACAGCTTTTAGCAGTCAATGGTTTCAGATCTTCCTGACTAGAAGCTGCATCTGATCACTCTGTGAAATAGGTGCTAAGAGCTCAGTTTTCTATGTTATGTTCAGGAAAGTAATTCTTTTTGATCAGCTAACACACAGAAATCAATGCAAGTGTTATATGAATGAAATCACTTGCACATTCAAAGCCTAGGCCAGTAGAATGAGCCTTTCTGAAAGTAGCCATATCCGTCCCTTTCCTGGCTTCTCACTTCCTTCTCAAGTCAACTTCTCATTCTTTTAAATTTGAAATGACAACAGCTGGTCACAAACAAATGAAATACTAGGCCTGTAGTGAGCTGTGTTTCCAGCAGTTTCCAGGATTCTGGAAGTACACATGGGCTCTTTGAGAAGCGCTGCTCACGGAGAAGTTCCCAGAAGCAGAGGCACAATTCAGTCCTGAGGGCTGAGAAGCAAGGGAGTGGACATGAGAGCAGGGAAATAGAAATGGATGATTAAGAGCATGACTAGAGTATGATAAAGTAAAACAAGCAAAAATGGAAAAGAGCAAAAAGGGGAACAGAGCCACAAGCCACAATGAAAGGTTTTGTAGAGAACTGAAGATCTCATTTGATGAAGCTTAATGCTGCATTAAGCTCTTTTAATAATCTGATCATTTTTTGAACTGCTTCCCTATCTTTCATGTAATGTGAGGTTCTTTTGTCAACTCTTGATTTTTACAATAGCTATTCACACTTCTAATTATTTTTTACCACATTCTTATTCATTCTGGATTTTAAAATCTGCATTTTGTATTCTTATTATACTAATGTAAATTTAAAGAGAAAATCTGAGTAGCAAGAGAAAGGATTTCACTGCTAGGCTACTTTTTATTCTCCATTTAGGACAGGAATGCCTTGATTCAAAAGCAATTACATAAAAGCAACTAAAACATTTAATAAGACTGATCTAAAAATATTTATTGAAGAGAGACAGCACTTCTTGACAGATTTTAAGAAATGAAAGAACAAACCACATTCATATATAGACTATAATAAGACTCCCACTGAAATAAATATCAGGATTGTGACTTTGAACACAACTCCTCTTTGTATTTTTGAGTACTACCATCACAGCATTATGTTACCACACTAATGGCATGAGAAACTACTGAACTGCAACAGATTGCACACAACAGGCAACTCAGCTTACCCTCTGTTTAGTTATTTACTTACATCTTTTCTAATATATAATATACCAAATTCCAATGTGTTTATCCCTTTACCAAGTAAAAGCTTCTTCACGGACATAAGATGAAATCTTCCCCTGCAAAAATCAAAGTGCCTGAATTAAGAAGATGGGTTAATCAAAAAAGGCATTTGTATATGAAGTTTTAATAAGCCTCAATGATGTTACGGACACTGAAGTTTTACAAAATATTTCAGAGCGGTGCTAAATGTAACAGAAAGGTTCCTTTCTGCATGCTCAATTTGAAACATGAGCTAATTTCCTATAGCTATCTCTTAAATGCCAGTCATGTCAGTTCTGAATATGCATGATGAGTTACCTTTCTAAGATATACCCTGGCCAAGCCTTTATGCTCATCAGCAAATGGAGCAAGAAAAATAATTAAAAACTGCACATTTGTTCACAGCCACAGCAAGGACTTATTAGGTTGTGCAGAGCATCACCCTAATGCAGCTTCACAGCTTTTGGATGAGAGGAGATATTCCCTTCCAGTTTGCTTTCCCACCCCTTTATTTAGTTATGCCATTTACACTTGCTCCTGTTGGGGATGATGAATATGAGGCTGCTGTGCTGTAGCTACAGGTAGAGCAAATACACTCTTGTCTATTGCTCCTCTTAGATACACACAGTTTCTTAGCATGACTCACATTATTTCTGTAACTCCCACCATTTATAATTTCACTTTCCTGCAGAGTTCCTGACTGGCAGATTGCTAACACTCCTGGCCTTTTTTCTTGCATGACATTTTCACTAGCAAGAGTAAGGGCAGTCAAGTCAGTACTAAATCCAGATTGAAACTAATTAACTTCCCCTTCCCAAATAACATAGCTTAAAATTGAACTTTCCTAAATTTAGGCATTAAAATTTTATGATTAAATTTAAAATTAAGATATTAGAAACATGCCTTGTAGCACTTGAGCAGGTTTCTGGATATCTGAGATCTGTGGCCTGACTGGCCACACTGACTTAGGATATTTATTCCTTAGGAAAAAAACCACATGAATCCTTTAATATTCTTTTCCAACTGCTATGGCTAGCCCACAGTGCCCAACCTGTAGCTTCAGAGTAAACACAGGGCTTAAATATTCATTGATTTTAATTTCAATTAGCAACATATTGTTTCTTCTTCATATTTAAATAATCTAGCATTGAGTACAGAATGGTATTTCAAAGAATTTCCTAGTAAATTGTGTGATCAGCATGTGAATATCATTGTTTTTCAAAAATCTGTAAGAAATAAAGCATCAAACTACCTATTCACTTCAGTAACAATGATGCAGTTCCCATACATATTTACTACAATATAATAGATTGTGTCTTAGTGTTTTTGTGGTGTTTTTTTGGTGGTGGTTTTTTGTTTGTTTGGTTGGTTTTGGGTTTGTTGTTGTTGTTTTGTTTTTTGTTGTTTTTTCTTTTTGAGGGGGCTTGGAGTGTATTTTCCTTTATCTGTTTGTTTGGAAGTGGGTGATTTTTTTCTGTGTTGCTGATTACTGAGACTTTCCTTACCAGTAAAAGCTGGCTGAGAATTGCCATTCCTTATAAGATCTCATATAGATCTGCTTTCTTCCAATATGAAGCTGTTTCCAAGTCTTTTGAAAATTGTTAAAATCAACTAAGATAATTCTTGGATTAATTTGTGAGTGTCAATATCCAGTTATTGCTGTAGAATAAATATTCTATTATAGAAGATTACTATATTTTCATAGTAGGGAAATCAGCCATGACTGTGAAAGAAACAGAGCAGAAAAAAACTACATATAATTAGAATGAGAACTCAGGTCAGTAACTGTGTGCAGTTCCAGTGTGGATGATCTATGCCTGCTCTGAAATTCTCAATGCAGCCGTTTCTGTCTGTAACATGATTTTCTTTTAGATGAGGGTAACTGTAAGAGAAGCAAGTAAAGAGATGACAAATAAATGAAGCTTGACACAAGATATCCATCTATTATGTTCAGTGCCATTCTGAGACACTCAGGTGTGCAGGTACCTAAGTCACCTGCACAGTGGCAGGTAAGACACAGAAGCTATAGAAAACCACACCTTCCTTAAGCACCAGCTGGAGATAGGGATGGTTGCATATGGTTACCAAGTATTGCATTAGATCTGTAGAAATCTGAACAAGGTTCCAAGAGATCACATAAGGGAGAATGTAGAAGTCCTAGAAATTAGGAAGTCCTAGAAATAGAAGTCCTAGAAAATTTCCTCAGTCCTCCACTTGCTTGCTGCTCCAGGTGACCCACACAAACATAATGGGTGTTGCCCTTGTATTTGTGTAAGGTGATGAATAATTATTTGGTATTTATAATTAAAATTCTGGTATGACAATCTGTGGTAAATGCTTAAAACAGACTTATTCTGAAACACTTATACATCTGGTATGCTAACTGTGGCTCGGTAAAGTTGAATGTATATTTTTAAAGGCAAAATCATAGCAGTTTTGCCCACGGAACAGGTAGGATGAGATTCAGTTCTCCTACATCTGAACTACTCACCTCCATGCACCCTTTGCAGTCAGTCTGATCTATTCAGACACCTACTTCAGAATGAGATTAGTTACACTTTACACTGACTAGACCTCCACTGACTGTAAAGAAATGCAAGGGCAACAAGCTCAGATGGAGACATCTGCAACTCTATGAATTCCACACACTTTGATAAACGTCAATATGAATTGTACACTGAATCCCACTGAATTCACATTATTTTTGGCTGTAAAAACACCCCTACACTTGTCAATTCAGATAGCAGTACCTACAGCTAGCATCGCCCCCCAGCTCCCCACTGAATACAGCACTACTGTCCACCTAAGATAGGAGATGACAATCTGAATGATTTACCCAAGGTTTCAGGAAGAGTTCATAGCTTCTTTTTAATTCCATACTTACCCTCACAGACACGGGCACAAACTAACAATATGAACTTCATTCTTTTGTGATGTAAAAATTTGAAAAACATATTTAAAGCCTCTGATGATCCAGAATTGTGAGGTCTTATTGTGATTATTACATAGTTTGACCTCAGCCCCCAACTTCTGTTCAGGCTGCATGCATGTGGTCTGGTGGGAAGATTGCTGCACACTTCAGATTTCCACACTTCAAGCATTTGAACTTCATAATACTGAAGCAATGTTTTGATCATAGAAGATCAATAAAGGACTTAATAAAAAGCATGTAGACATGACCTGCCAATCTTAGTCCTAGGTACACAGATGTTGGTTCACAAAAATCAGTGATGACTGTTCAAAGGTTTAGTTAGGCACAGAAGGTGTAACAAACAGGATATTTGGATTTCAAGCCAAAGCCTTGAATAAGACTTAGAGGCCAAAGAGCAGAGAATGTTAGTTTATGGGAACAGGTCTCTTTAGTTGATGGACTATCAATTTCTTGTACATACGTGACAATGAAGTATTGAGGTACCACAGGCAAAGAGCCAAGCAAAAAAATTAGGCTGAATTAATATCCAGGTCCTCCACAAGGAGAATTCAGCTCTCAGATCCACGAGGCACAAATACTGGTGTCTACAGTTCCCAAAGTGCCTATGACTCTGGTACAGGCAGTGGTGCCTCTGATAATAAATACTCTGAGGCTCAATTCAGCAGCTTGCATACCAGTGCCTGGTGTCACTGCTGGTGCTCTCAGGTGCAGTGCCTGACCTCCAGGCATTCTTCTAAAGAACATACACCCTCTGTACATCCTACAACACCCATTCTACCCCATGCAGTTGTGTCAGATAACCTCAGGCATCTGAAATACACACACAGAGGCTGTTAGGCTGAATTTCTCAGTTGCTGTCACTGTACTATTAATCTTCATGCACTATAGTGAGATCTTAGGCATGGAGGAGTTGAGTCAGTACATAAATACAGGTGACTATGTTTACTATTATTATTGTTGTTGTTTTAATGCCTTCCCCCCAACTTCTGGGGCTGCCTATTTATTCAGAGCTCTGTGGATGTTGGGAGATGTCACACAGGACCAAAGAAGGATTGGAGTCTTTTAGTGCAGTAGCTGAGAGGGACATGGAATAACTTAAAGTTTTTGAAAAGGCATTAGATGTCTGATTGAGGCAGAAAACTACATTCAGATATCGTAATCCCAAATTGAGTATCATCTGTAGATTCTGACATAAATGCTACCCTAAGAATTGGTAGCTAGATTGTAGAGCTGATTAGAGCAATAGGTCATAAAGAATGTAATTTTTAAAAGTAACCCTTTAAGCTTGCAGAGAAATGAAAAGAAGTATGATGGAACCAAAGAGTGGCGCTCACAACCCCAGCTGGCAGTGGTGTTTTATAGCTTGGTTGAAAACAGGAACATGCATTGCACACGAACTTCATAAAAATGCAGTGAAACATTTTAATGAAAGAATACACTGCCTGAATGGTGACAGTGTACACAGGCTACTATTGTAAAGAAGAAAAAAGTTTATGGTCATTTTTTCTACAAAGTATTATTTATTTATGCTTAAATATTATTTAGATATTGATATGATTATGATAGATAGGTACCACATCTATATTTAGGTAATTTATAAACTAATTATTTCTCTTATTTTATTGATAGAAAATTGTGAATGTACAACATGTCTATACAGCCTTAAAACACAACTAATAACAAGAGTGTTGATGAGAATTGGAGGGAGAATAGCCATATCTGCATTGAACAGTTATCTTCTTTTTCCTTAGTGTCCTGCAGAGCTAGAGTAAGCTAACTATCCAATAATCAAAAGCAACAGAAAACAGTTCTGTCAGTTGAACACAAAAGGTGTAACCCACCTATGTGGCTCAAACACAAAGCATACAGGCTCTTTGGAGCTAAATTTCTAATAATATAAAATGCAAGATTTCTAATAATAAAAGTATTTAGGGATCCATTGTAAAGTCTTTGGAATGAAGAACCACAAAAAACCTATTTGATTTCATGCTTACAGGGCAACAGAGAGGCTGTTTCTTTAATGCATGAATATGTGCCTGTTTAGGATGCTGAACTCACTAGGACTAGGATGGCTTACAGAAGTTTCATATGGAGCAATGCCAATATCTATTAAGACCTTTTTAGGTATTAAAAGTATTAAATTTTAGAATGTTATGCATATTTTTTTACTCTTACATATAAATAAATTGAAGTCTTACCCTGAATCATTACCAGCTTTCTCAGTTGAAATCTTCTAACACTGTATTCAGTTAGAAAGAAACTCTGTGGTTTCTTCTAAAAATAGCTGTATGTGCAGCAAACAGAGCTGCTTGTAAAACAGAGCTTTGCAAGCTTTTAAATCCCAACAATAACAGTTTCATTTAATTAAAATTATTTTTTTAAACACTGAAATTTGTCAAATATATCTGCTACTGAAAAAAGAGAATGGATATGTGTATAATGATGTGCATTATGTATACTGACAATTTATCTCTTTTATGCTAGCAGAGTTATGGGAATATAACTTTTGACTAAACATTCAGTTTCAATGGCAATTTTCTGTTTAACATTCTAATAGTAAACAGCAGATTCAATTTTTAAAAATGCCAAAATAAGTTCAGCTGCAATAAAGTGCACAATAATTGTTCTTCTAAAAGATTATTTTGTTACTTTTAATTTGTTGTGTTATTTTAACTTTAGGATAAGTTAAAGGTAGCACAGTACAGAGTTGCCACTTCAAAAACTGACAGTAGATCAACAAAGAAAATGCAGAACACATCCATTCCAAGAACACCATGGATGGAGCCAGCATTTCCATGTCACTGTAGAACTTCCACTTTTTAGCATTTTAAAATGAGCACCATGACTATCTAGACATGAAAAATCTTGTTACAAGGACCAACTTAGAGATCAAACTCCCCAGTTCAAACATAGCTAGTGAGGGAACACACATTGCTTATGCTACTGCTAAACTTCTCTTAGTAATAGTTGAAGAAAAGGCAATATCAAGTATTCCAAGCAGACACTTCTTCCTCTCCCTTATATTCCCTTTTTTTTTTAAAAAAAAAGCAACCCATTTGCTTTTTTTTATGCCAAAATATTTTATGCCTCTGATATTTTTATGTATTTAACTACAGGCAGCAATCAAAATGTTGGCACTTCCTGGCTACCAACATTTAAAGCTTTTATCACAAGAGAGGAGGAGCATGTCATGTACTTATAAGGAATAGATTCATTACCAACAACTGCTATTATTGGCATGTTTCAAATAGACTCCAAAACAGCCTTTTTCTATGTCTTAACCTCCTGTTGCTGGGCAAGGAATAGAATCAGCAAGCATCTTAGGAGATCTGACAAAAATTTACTTACTGATGAGATGAGAGAAAGAGAGAGAGAAAGAGAAGGCAGGTACCCCAGCCCTGCTCGTGTGTGGAACTGCACTGAACCAGACTTTTTCTGCTATAAAGATTTAAAAAAGAAAAAAAGTGTGCATGAGGCAGGGCAAGCAACTCAAAGTTCATGCAGTGTTAGGACACAATTTTTAACTTTCTGCAGAATTCAGGGCATGAGAACAGCTGATTCAATTGCAACCTCATATTAATGAGAAATCAATTCTTTCTGATGTATTTTTGCTTATTTTAAAAGCATCTTTATCAACAGTGAGAAACTACAATCATGAGATTCATTCTTTCAAGACCCGTTTAATAGTATGGCAAAATTCTCCCTAAATGTATGAAAAAAAAGACTACCTGTAGATTTTCCTGACAAAACTCACCATATTTTATAGACATCTTTTATGATAGAAATCCACCTCTGAGCCACTCATCCCAAGCTCTGGTGTTGACACAAGCAGCACTTTCCAGGTGTGATGCAGCAAACCTGCCTCAGGGAAAGGCTACATCTCCACTTAGGGCTGCTCAACCTACTCCACTCTCCACACCAAGGGAACCAAGAAGTTCCAGTAACCTCTAGTGACTGTCCCAATGGAGCAGCTACAAGATGCACATTTAATCAGATTAACCTCGTACCCAGCAACAAAGTCTCAAGAACTAAAACCGTAACTCTTCTTGACCACCATTTCACTTTTCTTTAAAGTCAGCATCACAAAATCACATAAAATACATCAAATACTGTGAGAAATAATGGATGTAAATTATGAGAAGAAACTAATACATTTCATTGAGAGTCACAGAATTTGCTAGGCAACATTTCCCAGTACTATACATAAGGGACCAGCATTATCTACAAATCAAACAATGTTCTTATTTATTTCAGAAAATATTCAACATAACAAATGAAAGTACCAACATTACAATTATAGTGGTAGGCAAGGAGACAGTAAAAAGAGAGCATTAGTGGGAAAAAGCTAGCATGGGAGAGCTACATTAATTTTTATAAAGAACTTAAAAATGCTTCCCTGTTCAGGAAACCAAATCCACTCTGAGACCTTGGACTGTGAGAGCAGGGACTGAGGAATGGTGATCTCCATAAGCAAGGCAGTAGCATCACTTTGCATAGCCCAGCATGTGCAGAGCTCAACCATGTAGTGCTAGGACAGGGGAGTTTGTAGCAGTGCAGGCAAGGAAAATACAAACTGAGATTTTACCAGCACCTGACTTAGGGATGGGCTACACAGACCAGGACTTGGAAGACTTCCTGATGCACACAAGGAAGACAGGGAGAACAAGGTCCAGGAATTAGAGGAAAAGGTATCTTAGGAGAAGGGGAAGGCTGAAATAAAGGAGACAACACCACACCTGCACCTATTACTACTCATGCCTTTGAAAGACTTCAGAGTGAGGTTTTGGAAGACGCAAGAGTGAGGTTTTATGGTTTCAGTAAGCTGCTCTACAGAATGGAGCTATTAATTAGCTAATAAAGGTTGTCCTAGCAGGCCTAAGACATGCAATAAATACTGAGGGTCACTGGATATTTTTTTTGCTTATTAAAACGATATCTTATATTTAAAACTGCTTATTGATTTTACTTAGACCAAAAATAACTTCATCTTCTGAAGCACTATTTAAAATAGATCACGCATTGTCAGCTCTTTCAAAGGAAATTTCTAAAAATGATGGAAAAGCACATGCAGCCCTGTACAGGATAAACACTAAATCTGTCCGCCTTCTCGGACTTTACTGGAGATCAGCAGAGAGGATTGCTGACTGCGCTCTTCCCAAACACTGCACCCAGAAGAAAGGTCAGTGTTCCAGTGGCAGGGTGAGCTTTGGAGCTGGTAATTGTGGTTTGGCAGCAAAATGCAATATGCTGCCCTGCTTCAGTATGGCCTGAAGGCATCATCTTGGATGGAGAAAGCAGAGATCTTCAGGTGCCACTTCTCTCCCAGGCCCTTCCTTCAGGGTTCTCTGATGCCAGCAGAGGAATGGCCCAAAGTACTCCAGTAATTCTCATCATGCCAGTGACTGGGGCAGCTTGCAGAAGGTTCAGAGATGGAAAACTCACTGACACCATAGAAGAATGGACTTCCCCAGTTACAGTTGGCCACAAGCCCCAAAGATGGCACATTCATCAACAGTGCAGTGGCAGGGGAAGAGCCACTGTGGCATTCCATGCAGTGTTGTTCTGGTGTCAGGCAGCTGGCACACCGTCAGCGGTCATCAGTGGAAGGGGAGGCTATCAAACAAAGGGCACTGTACAGTTTGGGCAGAATAACTTGGTGATGCTCTCTCTTCAGCCATCAGCACATATCCCAGCTCAGTGTTTTGGGGTATTTTGCTACTTTTCTGACAGAAGTAACAACAGTAAGAAAATGCTTTTTCCCAGTATCACATTAGAAGAAAAGATAGGAACATGGATAATTTGTTCGTAAACAACAGAGAGAAGGCAAAAATACAGCTTTTCTTGTAGGCAGTTTTCAGTCTTTATGACTTGAAAATGCTCATGCTCATCAAAATTTTGCTCAGAGTTGATATATAGAAGTCACCTTTTCTGTGGAAGACTACAGTGAAAACAACTGAAGTATGACACAGCCCAAATACAATGCTAAAACCCAAAACCCTGCTTACAGCAAGGTGTGTGCTTAGGGATGCCTTTGCCAGCTGGCACCTAAAAACTGGGTCTGAGTTCAGAAGCAAAACCTTCCTTGTTCACCCGTAACTCAAATGGCTGAACTAAAACATTTCAGATACTTCAGATGGCTGGTTTTCACTGGGAAGTAGGCTAATTTGTGAAAACTAAATACAAATAAGCTGAAGTCTGAGCAACTGACAGCTCAAATTTGCACATAGCCAGCACAGTGCTCTCCAAGCATATCTGAAGAGCACTTTATATGTGCTCATTTATTATATAAAATAAAAAACACAAATGCATCTAAATCTCTAGGATCCATTAGTTTTAAATTTGCCTTACCACTGAAGTTTTTTCATCAAAGTTAATGGTTACAGCCAGGTACTGCCACTTAAAGAACTCCCCTTGGTGCAATGGCAACGCAGGTCTTGGGAAAGATTTAGTTATTTGCAAACAGGTACCTGGTATTATTATGGAAAGTCTGAGTTACCTGAGGTGGGCAGACTTGTATCTGTTGGCAGATACAGCACATGGATTACAGGGACTCTTCTGGAGCCATGGCTGAAGGGCAGAAGTGTAACTATCTGTAGTCCCTAACATGGCCCTGAGCTCTTCCCCAGTGGCAGGGAAGGGCCACCTTGGGGAGCTGGTGCTCCCTGGGCGGTGCTGGGTGCCCCTGACCTGGATTCAGCCAAGGCTGCACAGGAATCTTGGAGATGCTACAGCACCTAAAGTGGTGCTGGGCACTAAAGGGAGCCCAGCTGCATTTAGTCCCAGGTGTGAGCCAGAGCTATCAAAATGCTGCCTCCTGTCAAAACTGTGTTCTCCTCACCCCCCAACATGCTCAAACACCATGGAATCAAGCGCAGGTAAAGCAAATGTCCCTTCTGCAAGAGAAAGCCTGCAATATCCAGAGTGACCAAACCACAAGTGGGAACAGGAGGTTTCAGCCAGCCCTTTTTACTGCATCAAGAAACTTAATGAAGGCCCAGCCACAAACACACATGGAAGATATTTTTACATGAATTCACAAATATACTTCACTTCAACACCAGCTGAAATTTCCAAGTTGCCTGCTGTGAAAAAAAAAGAAAAAAAACCCCAAAACAACAACAACAACAACAACAAGTTAATATCAAGGAAATTCTGAAAGATGTCGTTTCCTGGTGACAACAGGCAACATTCCAGGAAATTATTTTCGTTCATCTCTAAATAAAAATTTCAAGTCACAAGTGAGGAAAAAAAAAATTTATACATAACCACTAAATGACCTTTTATCATATTTCATTTTTTACAGCAATCAGTTCAACTCTGTTTTCATCTTTCAGTTCATGAGTTTTTTAATATATTTATGAACACTTAACTGCCTCCATATGAAAAAAGTGATATTATTACTAGTTTCATTTTCATAATGACTATATCAATACTACTTTGCTATTGTGCAATATCATTAATTCTATATTATCTCCTGAGTTTCCACTTTTATTTGTTATACTTATATTCACTTTTTTTTTCAGTGGGAACATTTAAGTTACTCTTAAAATTCTAATCTAAGGACACTAAAGATGTTGAAAACTTACTGTTTGGTCTGCAATCTTTCCTCTTTCTCCACTCTCCTTTGTGGAACATAAATAAATGCTTGGGTATAATCACAATTTGTTGATTATATATACAGTGATTTTTTCTAAAATGTTTATGGCATATAGATTTAAACAGATTTGTGTTAAAACAATACATGAAAAAAATCTATCAAAAAGAATAGCAAAAAATCCTCTAGGTCAAACTACATGATTAATAGCTACAGCCAAAGAAACAGTAGTACTGGACAGTTAGAGTAAATTTTCATGGATACAGTTTTTAAGAAAATGCATCAGTAAGGTTT
Source organism: Hypocryptadius cinnamomeus (assembly GCA_013400635.1). Classification (NCBI taxonomy): domain Eukaryota; kingdom Metazoa; phylum Chordata; class Aves; order Passeriformes; family Zosteropidae; genus Hypocryptadius; species Hypocryptadius cinnamomeus. The sequence goes on along the minus strand of VYZP01072757.1, from coordinate 72,209 downwards.
TTTGGAACAGTATTTCAGTGTATCTATCATTCCTTCATAAAGAGGACATCTTGCATGCACATACATTGCTCTTTATTTTGGTACTTCTTGCAAATATTTCAGATGAGATTTCACCACTGGTAGTGATTGCAAGAGCTGGACATATTTATGAAGGGAGTACAAGGCTGGAGGATTTTATGTTTTGTTCTGAAAAAATAAAGACAACTAATGATCACATTGATGTGTTTCAGAAGAGAATTCACACAGGAACAGCCTGGCTGCCAAGAATACTTTGCTCCTTGTGCTTTCAACTCAGAAACACAGGAAAAGTTTGTCAACTGGTCAAGAGAAGCACAACTTTCATGGCAAATTTTAGTGATAATAATAAGCAAGATATTTCTTTAGGGTAACTTGGATCAGCCCCATGAAAGATGTTGAAAAAGAGAGACAAATTTTATTCATCATTATGTAGCATTATGCAACTGAAGTTAATAGCAGAATAATGTTTTCTTTCAGTAAACATCTTCTTGGGTTTTGTTGGGGTTTTTTTAACAGAAGTTACCCTATTTTATGGGCAATCTGTTTTCCACGTAAAGAACAATCCAAATGTATCCTGGCAGCTACTTCATATCAGCTGAGCCTTTTCTATAAATTTTTATGTATCAAGATATATTATGCAATACTCATGTCTATTTACCTATAATCCATGCAATTTTTTCTTATATTTATGAAAACATTAAAGTCTGTCAGTCTTGCAGGATGCAGTTCCTAAAATGTGTGTGATACCTCAGGAAAGGGATGTTATGAAGCTTGTTCCTTCCTCTTACATATAACTAGAACAAGGCAACTAAAACAGTCATCCCCTGTATTGCACTATTAGGATCTCTCCAGTGTTACATTCTGACTCTTTAATCTATATTCTTGACCATTTGTCTTCTTTTCTTCTGCTGCCAAGCAGTACCACATGCATCCCTAAAGCCCTCCATAATACTCTCCTTTTTTTAACACTAACCTGGGCTTGCTCCTGTTCTGTTCAGCCTCCAGCTCACAGACTGCAACATGAAGTGCAGGAAAACACAAATGTTAACAAGCTGCACCTAGAGCACTGATTGTTCTAGCAGTGAAGCAAAGTGTTAAATTTCATTTCCAGGCTGTAATCAGGATGTAAGGCTTTACACAATCTTGTGATTCTCAGGTGTCTCACTACTTTGCTAAGCTTCAGTGTCCATGTTGGAGTAACAAATGGATATTTGTCAGTAAATTTTAAACAAAATTCCATCCAATTAGGAAGCATACCATATAGTTTTTAAAATAATGGTGTGCGATTTAAAGACATTAACAAATGCAGAGAAAATATTCTATTAAACAAAGTTCAGAAAAGGCATCTTTCCTAAAAAAATTAAAACCAAAAATGTATTACATTACTCAGGAGTGCAACTAAATAGAAGATTGCTCACAAACATGCCAGGAAAGCTCCTGAAAGAGAATACCATCTGAATGTGATATGCTTATATAGGAGAAATTTTTCCATTTTATTGATCAAAGCATTATTCTACAGCCTAGCATCCACTGAGCTTCACAGCTTTGCATTTTGCTTTTCTGCATCACTTTTAGAACAGCAATTCATGACAATTTTGGGAAGTAAAAAGAAATAGAAAAATCCCAGGGAATTGATCAGGGACCTGACACTGGTTAGCAAAGCAAGTGTGCTGCATAACTTATTCACAACCAAGGGTATTGGAGAGACTTTCACACTGCTCTAAATCATAGCACAGTACATGATAAAAATAATAATATATCAGATGAGACATTTACTCGGGTATGCATAGTACCAAAAAGCATCATAAAATGAAAAAGGTATTTTGAAATACAATAATTAAGGGGGGGGAGGGGGGGGAAATACATGTAGAAAAGATAATTCAAAATGAAACAATATAAAAAGAACATTAATTGCACTATAAACTACCTCGAGACTTAACACACATTACTATATGAGGTATTTTACTGGTGAACATAAGAATATTTCCACTGATTTCTGTCCCCTTTAACAAATTATTTTAGCTGTAGAGAAACATTAATAGGGGGGAAAAGAAAAAAACTCTGGGAAGCATCCAAAATTAATCTATCAGTTTTTAATTTGAAAAGAAAAATAACAACTTTAAAATATTTAATTTACTATTTAGATCTGTTTTAATACTTTCATCCTCTATTTCCTTACTTTCAAATGTCACTATGTGCCTTTGAATTCATAAAGTAATGTATAACTTTCTAAATCTTGTTGCAGCTGAAACCTTGCAGGGTAGACAGCTCAAGTTTTCATGAGAAAGGTCAGTACAATATAAGAATACATCATTTTACTAAAGGAGATGAGATTGAAAAGTATAATAAAAACAATTTCTCCCTTAGAAGTGTCATGTTAAGATTTTTGAGGAGTACATTATAAACTATCACTTAAGAAAACTGTTATCAAAATAGTTACCATCTATTATTACCATAAAAGTACATGATATCGTAACTAATTGCATCCCTTTTCAACTTCATAAAAGCAATTTCTTCTGAAACGCCTCACTTGCTATACTCACCTCTTGCATAATGAATAAGAACTGACATTTATTGAGATGGGAGACACTAAGAATCCCATGCATTTCAGGACTGGCAACAAAAGTAATGCTGCATTCTTATACGTACTGCAGCCTTTTCTGCATATAATGCTATAAACCACAGGACCTTGTGACAAAATTACTCATCTAGAAATTGTAGTAAATTGGATTTTCAATAAACTGTTATGAAGGAGCCATGCCTAAGCTCCATGTAACATTTTGATTTCTCAGTCTACTAAAACTTGAGGGGAAGGAAAGACCATTCCAGTTTATTTATTTAAATTCCAGAAAGGAAAAGAGTGTATTTAAATTTCTAAGTTACTAAGAAAAAAATCATTTACACTAGTTATTTAAAAATGAATCTATTATATATTGAAGCTATTATCTTAAATATAATAGTTTATCTAGCTCTGGAAACTAATTTTGGATTTTTGTGGTATAAATATAAGCTACAGTATCTACTCCTAAGTGACAGTATTTGTAAAGAGACCCTCAAATGAGTGAGATCAAAATCTCAGACTCAAATAAAAATAATTTTATCATGTATACAATGCATAACAGGAACACTTAACAATCACATTTTTTTAATTCCTTACCTTTAAGTAAAACATTATGGCAAAGATAATCCCAAAATAGCCCAAAACCAGGCCAGATGCTAGATAACAAAGCCACAAGTTGCCATCAAAGAAAAAAGATCAGTTTCATGTCCTGCTGCCAGAAAGGGCTGGAAACATCAAAGGGGCCTGAGCTCTCCTCCAGAGGGAAGGTGAAGTTGTGTCATTCTTACCAATGGCAGCCCATCGTCTTCCCAGCTGGAGGATACTAATACTTCTCACTGACACTCAGCATCTTCTTGCTGTGATGGTTTCACAGCCCAATTAAAAAAAAAAAACACATTCTTAAGTCTACGTGTTATTTCCTCTGCATTGTGCTATCATGAGGAAGCCTGGTTAAGAACTGACACAGATACATAGTTTTTTCAAGACATTTGGACATACTTTTCCATTTCCTTTTCTAGCATTAAAAAAAGATTTTTCATGTAGCTTCAACTATTCAGGATTTCAAACACTGCAATATCAACAGAAGTGAATCAAAGGGATAAAACCAAGCATTGTCCTCTGTTCTGCTCATCAGGGAAGATAATTGTTATCAAATTGTAAAACTAAACAATATATTTGTTCACTTAAGAGAAATCTGCTGTTGCACAGAGGAAAAAGGTGGCCTTATACTGATGCTCTTTGGAAAGAATTTCACTCTGCATGAATGAGGCAAAACTGTTCTCTTTGGACTCTGCTTAGACAAATTTAAGAGAATAAGAGTGTTTATGCTCTGTAGCTTTATATCCCAATGAGTTATGAATCCATAAATCAACAAGAATGTGGAAGTGGATGATCCTCTGGGTTTCTTTCCTTGCTCCCCTATTTTTAGAGTATAAAAAATAAAAGGTGTAGTAACTACTTGAGATTCTTTCACTACTGTCTGCTATTCAGGGGAAAAAAAGAGGTTAAAAAGTAACCTCCCACTTGTGGCGATTGAAGCTATTTGTTCAGTGTTATTTTTATAGGCTACTTGTGAAACTAGAAGGCAGGCGTGAAAGCTGAGAAGTTCATTCTACTCCTCACTGCCAGAAAAGCACAGAATAATACAACAGCATACTTCTGTATTCCTGCAGCTGCACGAGCTCTAAAAGCCACCACATGAGAGTGAAGTTTCCTTTAAGGGTAACTTGGGTATCTGCATCATTAATAATATTGTGTCTGTTTTCTATGAAAAGTCACCAACTTATCCAGTTGCAAAACTAGGAGAATTGCTGGAGACTTTGGTGATATTTTATGATATGTAATTTGCATAACATTATTTAGCCATTTAAAAGTTTCACAATACAAGCCATGCCATCAAGAAGCAAGGAATCACAGGAAACTTATTCAGTTGACCTCCAATGCACAAAATAAATTTCATGAAGAATCAGCTTTTTTTTTTTTTAATTTTCATGCTAAGGGAAAGTAGATTCCAGACAAGCCTAAACAATTAATTTGCATCCTCACCACACTTTAGGGATTACTGAAAAACAGTATCACTTCAATTAAAGGAGAAAGATAATAAAAAATAGTTTTTAATTGTTTTTCTTAATACTGACCTGCTGCCTCTCCAGGACAATGGAGAGAAGCTGTTTTCTCTGAAAGGCAGCATGCCAGAGGCTGAACACTGCTCAAGCAGCCTCTCAGCTTCCAAGATGAAATACATATCAGAGATACCTTAATTGACCACTACACTAGAGTGGTGTTCAATTTCTCCCTAAATCTGTGTCTTAGTTTTCTGCTTTCCTAACTGCTTTCAATGTCATTATCAAGATTTAACCTTTACATTTTCTAGAATAAACTTTGAAATGCAAGAACTTTTGTGTTCAAAATGAGATCAGGTCAATCTGACAACATTAAGATGCTCTTCTTTCTTCTGACATAACAAATATACTTTTTAAAGAGAGCATTTAAGATGGAAGATGCAAAATTGAGAGTGGTGGAGGAATTTTGCATGGAGGAGGAGAAGCCATGAAGGACCCAAGATGGGGAGCTATAGATAGGCAGAAAGCTCTAGATTATACTTAAGCTCTTTCTATTATTTCTGCAAAGTCTAAAGCTCTAAATTACTGGTTTTTGTCTTGTTGGATTTATGCATTTGATCATATTTTTGAGCTGTTCCACTACTGTCAAGTAATCTACACACAGTGGTTGTAGCGTCTCCTGAAGATAACAGACACTGATTCCCCTTGTGAGAGAAAAGCTTTCATCTATGGCATACCTCATGTATTTCTGCTAACTGCTGGTGTATGCTACCTTTACTATCAAAAATAGAAAGAAAGTCTTTTTATGTCATAGGAATATATGCTCATAAAGCCACAAAAAATTTAGAGGGCTTAAGGCCAATGCCATTTTGGAAGTTATTTGCTGTTCATTTTCAAAACTGGCAAGGACAGAGAAATGTGACAAATATGGAATGAAAATGCATGGAAGATAAGTAAATTTTATGCACAAAAGAAGTATTTAAGAGAGTACAGTGAGAAACAGATAAAAGTAAAGTGAGACCAAATATATATGCATGCGTGGAAACACTGATTGAGAAATCTAACTGCAGTGATTTCCATCCTCTCATCACAACCGAGCGTGTACTAAATGAATAAACTGCTACTTGACATTTTCTAAATAAATATCAGGGGAAGAGTACTTATTTCACTGTAATGAATCATTTCAGCCTCTCCAACAGAAAGTAGTTGTGATGAACTATAATCTCTTCTGGGAAATATAGTTCTATAATGGAGATATACATGGACTGAAATATGGGAAGTTGTGTTCTCCAACAAGTCTACTTTAAAAGAGATTCTGATTCATCCATGCCCACTTCTACTTATATTTGATCATAGCTGTTGACATACTGTATCTGCCATGCTGAGAACTATTTCTCTACTAGAGGTAAGAAAGCCATATGGTTCGTGGATGACTATGAATTTTTGCAAGGCAAATTGAACTAATATGTGTATTTTTTTTTTCCTGTAGCTATTCAAACAAAACTACCTATTTAGCAAACAGAACATTTTCAATTCAATGGGATATTTTGGCCCATGTAATACATTTCTAAGAACTGAAAGTCTTCCTTAAATGCAATCACAATTGATGGGCTAACACTGACTTTCTGCATTATTGGTCCTCTCATTCACCATGCATGGTTAGACATAAACAAATTCACTGTACTGATTAAGTGAGGCAGCAAATAAGACTTGTCTTGTTCATGGAGTAGAACCAAAACAGCTGTTTTTGTTTGACTGATGCAGATTCAAAGGGCCCCCAGTGGTACACCTCATAAAAAATCAGCAGGTTATTTGAGGGGTTATGTTCTTTTTATTACTAAAACTTCTCAGAGGATTATCGTAGTTATACAAGGAAATTGCTTTGACTATATGTAATTACAAACAGGGAAAAAAAGTTCTTGCCAAAGGCAGGTGTAAAATAGATTTTACCATCCTTGTTAAGGCACAAAAAAACCATGCCAATAATTACTCCAAAGTCCACAATTTAGCCAGGCAAAGCTCACAATCAAGCTGAAATTGTCATCCAGACTGCATCTACAAATATTTCCTATTAGAACATCTGCTGTCAAAAAACCCTTTCATAGCTGTGACATGATAAGTGGACAAGGACAGGCAATGTTCAGGGGAGCTTGCAGAGGGCACCCTCTGGGCAGAATACTGCTTGATGTTCAGACACAGTGGAAACTGGACATGCAAGCTTTCCTTGGGATCAGGTATGAATCCCTCTATTCAGGGATATGTTTCTTATATCACATGTACCCATTACTATTGAAATAACTTGTGTCATGTATTGGAACTCTTTTGGAATATAACTTTTAATTTGCCACAATGGACCTTGAAAATTTTGTCTTGCTTTGGTAACTTTTTGTTTCAATAGCTTGGCATTGCCAACAGTATCACTATTAATATTTGTGGGATCCTGCCATACACAAATGTGAAATCCCAATCCCATTAAGTCATTGTGGTTATTACCATTGATTCAGCAAGTCTTGGATTTGACTGTGATTTTATGTGTTACATAGACAAAACCCATACAAAACACATTCTCCTCAACACCTCTGTCAAGAGCAGTCTATGTTGGCTGATTGTTAAATGCTTGCTTAAAGTACTTATGACTTCACTCTAAGTGTAATTTCAATTTGCACCAGGAATTTAAACTCATTTCAGAGGGACTGGAAATTCTAAAAAGTTATTAGAGGTATGCCCTATACCATTCTAGTGCAAACTAGATATATGACTAACTAAATGCAAATAGCACTTTATAGTACTAGATTTTAGTTCATGTGTTACTGAACAATGGCATAATAAATGCATTCTTTAACTTAGGAATATTATGTCAGATCACACAGGGTCTGCCTCGAGCAGTCAGAATTAAATCTCCAATGTATAACATTGTAATTCATAAAACTATTAAACATTGTCTGAGTCCATTTTAACCACATAACATACATTTTGAAAAGCATGCAAAATGATGGGGGGAAAAACCTTTGAAACATAAATGATATGATCAGCTTAGCACTGTAAAAATAGCTGCACACAGTAAAATTAAAACTTGCAGTTCTGAAATAAAGGGTTTTATGCAAAACATCTGGAAATTACTTGAAAGTATTGCTATATTGCTGAAAGCACTTAAATATAAAACTTCAACTCTTCCTATTTTACCTGGTTTCCAGATGAAACACAAAGACGGAAATGTAACAAATGAGAGATGTGAATGGCTGATACCTCAAATACATGTGCATTATAAAATATTACCATCCATCCTCTGGTCTACCCCCGAGCTGCTTTTTAAAACGTCCAGCACCATCAGCATGCCCCCTTGACACATCTCACAGTAGAAAACATTCAGTTACTAAGACTCCACATGAGATTTCTCCATCATCTGCACTTGGTCACATTGAGGTGACCATTGCTCCTCGCAGGATGCCCGCTTGCAGTCATCTACTACCTAAATGGCTGGAGGTATCCAGTGTTTCAAATTTTGATAGCGCTCCGCTTGTGTTGCTACTGTGAAGCAGAGAGAAATAGTTACAAAACACTCCAGCGCTAAGAAGGGCACTTGCTTTCACAGCCGTGATCTTGGGCTCGCACCACCTAAAGTGACGGGAGCACTTGGTCCCATTCTCAGAGCTTTAACCTGGAAGAGATTCAAGCATCACCTGCTCCCAAGGCACATTAAGCCTGCGTAAGAATGTCCCGTAACGAAGCAAAATTGGAAACAAACAGTAGGTTGTCGCCGTAAATTAGAACCCTTTAAGTTTGAGGGAAGTTGAGGCCGAAGCACTTATAAATGGATTTATGGCAAAACGCCAAGCTGTACGGCACCGGCACCGCTGTCAGAACTGGGACACCAGCAGCAGCAGGAATTAGGTTACGAAGGCGACAGAAAGCGGGGTGGTAAAAGAAAGTCCTTTTTCTGCAGCTTCCGCCGGCTGGAAAGGTCTCCTCACTCCCGTGCCCCGGACCGATCCGTACCGGCCCCACAGCAGCGGGTCGGGTTGGGCCGGCGGGGACCGCCCGCCCCGACGGTGGCGGACGCCGGGCAGTTTGCCGGCTCCGCTCCGGGAGGCGAGGCGGGCTGGGGCGCGCTGCGATCTCATTATGACACCGGGTAATTATTTTATTTTTCCGGCAGACGGTGTTTCAAAGGACCGCGGAGGCAGTAAGCCAACCCGCCCGCGAACGCCGCCCTCTGCGTGGCGAGAGCCACCCGTGATCGCCCCTCGGTGACCGAGGGCAGCGCAGCAGATGCGCCGGGCACCCACCCCCGCGCTCCGGGTGCGCGCCGCGGACTCTCCAGCCGCGCCGAGCCCTGCGCACCCGCGGCGCGGCAGACGCGCAGAGCCGGCGCGGGGAACGTGCGGGACTCACCTGCCGCCCGCCCCTCCTCGGCTGCCGGGCTGCCGCCCTACCGCCCCTGGGGGCCGGGCCGTCCCTCCGGAGGACTGGGACAAACCTGGCGGAGCAGCGCGGCCCCTCCGACGTACCCGCACCGTCCCCAGGGCGGCACGGCGGCCGCGAAGGGAAAGGGGGGAGCGGAGCAGGCGGCGGTGCGCCGCCAGCCCCGGCTCCCCGGCCCCTCCTCGCGGGGCAGCCCCAGAATCACGCGCTGCCAAAATTTAAATCGCCCCAGCACTGCGGCTCCGAGCGCAGCATCCCCCTNNCGAGCGCAGCATCCCCCTCCCCGCCGCTCCCTCCGACCAGACCGGCCACCCGTGAGGGTGCCAGACCGCGGCCGCCCCGCTCAGGCATCGGGCACTCCGCCGCGCAGCCGTCCTGCCCGGGCTGTACCGAGGCGAGACCCCCGCCACGGCGACACCGCGCCGGGGCCAGCGCGACGCCGGGACGCACCGGTGATGGGGATGACACCACAACCGACGGCGCGGCTGGCGCGCCCTCGCCCCGCCGCTGCTGCCCAGGCGCCCGTCCCCGACGGTGCGGTCCCCGCGCGGACCCGCGGCACCGGCACCC
>VYZP01072757.1:316-62447 GCA_013400635.1 Hypocryptadius cinnamomeus | reverse complement strand
GCCAACGCGTGGCGCGGGGACGCCCTGCCGCAGCCCCCGCCAATGGCGGCGCCCAGCGCCGCGACCGACAGGCGCGGCGGCCAACAGGAAGGGGAGCGGGCGCGGGGCCGTGGGGGTGTCTCGGAGGGGCCGTGGGGCCATGGCCGGGAACAGGAGGAACGGTGAGTCCGTGCCGTGAGCGGTGGTCCGTCCCGCCGTGCTGCCGCTGGGGCTGGTAACGGATGGAGCCGGGGGGCGGTGGTGCCCTCAGCCGCCCTCAGCCGAGGTGTGTTCCGGCCCGGGCGCACCGCGCTGCCGCCGCGGGACTCGCTTGTTCCGCTCCTCCCCGCGGGGGAAGGCGGTGAGAAGCCGGGCGAGCCCGGCAGCGGGGGAGGCGGGTGGACAAAAGTGGCCTCAGCGGAGCCTGCCCGCCGCACAGGCGGGGCTCTGGGGGCGCGGGGCCGCGGACACTCCGGGGCTGAGCCCTCCCGACCCCCTGTCCAGCCGCTCTGGCTCGGAGGGGCCGGAGCGGGTTCTATTGCCGAGTATGCCTGCCTGGGGGTAGGGAGAGAGTAAATACAATTTACTTCTCTAATCACAACATATTTTAAGATGACACCTTTTTTCCTCAATACGCACGTACATGAGTGCTTATTTGTTAGTGACCCTCTATTTCGGCTTAAAGTGACTTAGCTCGCCTCTGAAATAGCTGTGGTACTGTGTTTGCGAAGAATAAGATAAAAGCCTTCTGCTGTCCAGGCACAGCTTCAATCTGTTCTGTTTATCTAAATGTTTTATAAGACACGGCTCAGGAAGAACACAGTAATCAAAACACAGGTGTTCCGTAAGTAATATCTCCTTCTTAAGGGGTGTCGAGTAGAGCTGAGCTGTCAGAGATCTGAATGCTTGCATCCTGTGCTTGGCTTTTGCGTTTTTAGACAGTTCCAGCATCCTGAAACTGGAATACTCCATGGGAGGATAACAATTTGAGAGTGAAACTGATCACTAAAGTTAATGTGTAAGCTGTTTGCTGGCCGACTGCAAGCAGAGATCGTTTGAAGGAAGTTTAAATACACAGCAGTGTTCTCTGTGGGTTAGATGCAAATTCATTGTGAGGAAGGGAGAAGGAGTAACTGATTTGCTTCTATGCTTTGGGGATGTGAATTACAAATTGGTGTTTTCTGGAAGAAAGTGAATTAGGAAGAGTGAGTTCATGCACTTGTGAATGAATGCATGGCGTTAGAGCTGAGAATGGCAGAACTGAGTTTTAAAGCTCTCAAATTGTTTAAAACTGAAGGTCAGATAAAGAGCTACTTGTTTTGGTAGCGTGTCAGAGAAAGCTAAAATGATCATGCTGAGTGTCTGACTTTACTGTGTGAAGTTGGAAATCATTCATGTTTTATTCAGCCACTCTAAGGAGCCTTGATTTTAGACTGGGAAGAAAATACAGTGAGAAATACAAGAATGTCACATGCTGCCCTGGAAGGGAATAAGAAAACTGGAAGAGTTTAGAACCTCGTCTGATCAGCCTCTGCAGCCCATAGCATGTATGAAAATGGTTGACTTTCTGTTGTGAAATTACATGTATTTTTGAAAGGACAGGTGTCCTATAAAAGAGCTGAGAAAGAAGGTTTAGCTGCTTCTCTTTAAGGTTAGTTTTGCTGGTTTTTTGTAAAAGTATGTTGAAATGCTGAAGATAGATTTTTGTCTGCATTACAATAGAACAATGAAGCTATTTTTTTGCCTGGAACTGGGCCGTAATACAGAATAAATGGATGGTCAACAGCTTGTAGGTCATGGGTCTAATTGTCAGTGAAGAGAATCAAAATAGTGAAAAGCCAGTAGAGCGGGTAAGTGAAATGCTCTTCACTCTGCCAGGAAAGGGTGCGACAGAAGTAGTTGAGAAAGTGCTTTCTTTTTTTTTTTTTAATTTTGTGGGGCTTTTTGTTTTTCATTTGCTCATGTACCAGTGATTTGTGACAGGGCTAGGGGTACTACTGCTGTCATTCTGTGTGTTACCACCAAGGTATTGATCCTGTCTGGGACAGCTGAACTCCTGTTTTGTTGTTGTTAAACATTGACAATGCATCTTGAAAGCTTTAGTCATCATTCTTGAAAGTTTGTGCCACCCCAAAATAACACTTTCATAAAGGGCTGTATAGAGAGTGATGTTCCAGCTGCTGAAGGGTAGAGTTAAGGTATTGATGCTGGTGTAGTGTACGTTATTGATATAATTGCTAGTAAAAAGTGATAGAAAAGTTGTGCTGTACAAGGGATGATCTAGTGGGACAACAGGAGACTTCCTATTGGAGAGATAGATTAAACTGGAAAGCAAATGTGGACACTTGATAGACATCAGTGACAAGTGGTTTTACACAGAGAATATTGCTTCAAGGAGTGCTATTTTCATCTCTCAGGTGACTTGGGGCAGGCTTATAATGGTCATTGAAATGAGATTGCAGTTCCTTAGTTTTGGGTTTTTTTTGTTTTGCTGGGGTTTTTTTTCAATGCTATATCACATATTAAACATCTTAATTCTTGCAGAAAAGCACACCATTTCTTCCCTTTTTCTAGTTTCAGAGAAGCACTGATTTTTAGAAATATTGAGGTTATTCAAACAGTTTTCTTATTTTTGTTTTTCAAACTCAACATAATTTTTTGGCAAATACTTTGATGTTTTACTGGGGGAAAAAAGATAGACACCTTTTTCTTAAAGTGAGTGTGTTTTCTTTCATCATATATGTTTATCCGTAAGGGAAATATTCATTGCAAATGGGGTTTGATGCCTGCCGGTTTTTTTTTTCTTTTGTGAGAAGCATCTTGCTTCCCCCCGCAAATGTGACCAGAGATTTATTACAGCTTACCAAGATGTAAATTCTATTTGGATTGTAGTTGGCTAAATTACAAATAGCTGGGGTTTTTTGTGATTAAATGTGGAAGTTTCACTAGACTAAGTGTACTTGACTCTGCCATTGAAACCTTTTATGGCGGGGGAAAAAAAGTTTTTGTTGGTGACCTTGGTGTTTTGCCTGGATGTGAAATGCAGTCAAGGAGAAAGGCCAAAAAGGTAGTGAAAGAAACAGAAATGGTACACCCAATGGCCTTCTATTTAGAAAGTCTGCAAGGGGAGCACGTGCTCACAGAGAGCAGAGCCTGACATGATGTGCTCTTTAGGGTTCTGTGTTTTGTGTGGGTGGCTGTTTGGGGTTTTGGGGCTTTTTTGGGAGATGGAGTGTGTTGATGTAGGGTTGGTTTGTTCTTAGGAAGTTTGAGCGATTCTTACATACTTTGCATTGAGATAGGATGGTCCACGAGAGTAGGTGGGACTGTTTAGACATGCTAGGGAGTAATAATATTTAGGAGCAGGTGTATGAACCTGTGTTATTTAGTAAAAGCAGTGGAGGTGGTGGTGTGTGCCATTAAGGTGTGTCTGTTTGTAGTTATTTTGCCTTTTTAAACATTCACTGTGTAATGCCTTTCACTCAGCACTAGGTTTGCTCTTGTTGTAAAATAGATTTCTGGAACTTATTACCTCAGAGCAAAGCTGCTCACATACTCACCTGCTATTGGGATGAGGGAAAGAATCAGAAAAGGAAAAGTGAGAAAACTCACTTGGTTGAAACAAAGACAGTTTAATAAGTAAACCAAAATCCACGCAAGCAAAGCAAAAGAAGGATTTCATTCACCACTTCCCATGGGCTGGCAGGTGTTTAGGCTTCCCCAGAAAAGCAGCACTCCTTTACCTGTAATGGTGACTTGGGAGGACAGACATCATCACTGAGCATTTGCCCCTTCCTTCTTTCCCCCAGCTTTATGTGGCTGAGCATGTCAGCATACGGTTTGGCGTGTCCCTTGAGTCAGCTGCTCCAGGTGTGTCCCCTTTCAATTCCTTGTGTGCTTCCAGCCTTCTTCACTGGTGGGGTGGGTAACAGAAAGGGCCTTAAGACTGCTCAGCAATAATGAAAACATCCTTGTATTATCAACCCTGTTTTCAGCACAAATCCAAAATACAGCCCCATACCAGCTACTATGGAGAAAATTAACTCCATCCCAGCCAAAACCAGCACAAGTTGTTATGACAATATGTGGTTTCTTATGTTTTCAGTTGTGTTTAGTTCAAAAGGTTGAAAACTGTTCTCAAGAAATTAAGATTTCTATTGGCTGACTAATGACTTAAAGTAAAACTCCATGTATGGCTAGAAAGAAAAGACAAACTTCCAGAACTTTTTTGTGATGGGATGTTTGGTGTAATATTGATTTCTGTTACATGTATATTAGGGATGCTTGCAGAAGTCGCTTGATTTTGTTGTAATCAAATGTTGAAATCACTGCAAAGGGTAATATATTTACTCTTTGAAGAAGGCTGTGTAGAAATTCAATTAAATTTATGTTTTATATAATAGGACCTTATGAAGATTTCTTTTGAATAATAATGTACAAATCTGTTGGACTTTTCTTTGTGCTCAGTGATATTGCACGTGCCAATTTCATGGTTTGATTTTTAAATACTGGTATATTGACCTTCATTTTAGCTTGCTTCTTCTCATGGGTTTGCAATTTTTTTTCTGTTCAGTAATCTGAAGTCAGAATGAGTTGCGAGTTTTTTGTGTTTTGCTTTTTGATTTTTACTGTTTTCAGCTATTTTGATGTCTGTTTTCCATATTACTGCTGTCATTTACCCTAATATTTAACTTCAGCCAATGCATGGCATAGTTCGATCTTCACTTTTAGCCATATACTCTTTGCATCCAGATTTAGGTTGAAATAAGATTTAAACTTTCTGAAACTTTACACCTGTGTTGGCCTCAGATTGGTCTCTTGAGCAGTGATGTTATACGTGCACAGCCTTCCCCCTTCCCTTGCCCAAATCTGTCCAGAAGAGAGAGGGAGAAAAAATCTCATAGAATTACAGAGTACACTGAGTTGGAAGGGAGCACAAGAATCATTGGAGTCCAGTCCCTGTCCCTGCACAGGACCATCTCCAAGAGTCACACCGTGTGCCCAAGCTGTCCAAATGCTCCTTGAGTTCTGTCAGGTTTGGTGCTGTGGGCACTTCTCTGGGGAGCTGTTCCAGTGCCCAAACACCCTCTGGGTCAAGAACCTTTTCTTGATACCCAACCTAAACCTCCTCTGAGACAGCTTCAGGCCATTCCCTCGGGTCCTGTCACTGGTCACCACAGAGAAGAGATCGGGGTCTGCCCCTCCTCTTCCCCTCACACAGAAGTTGTAACTGCAGTGAGGTCTCCCCTCAGTCTCCTCCAGGCTGAACAGATCAAGTGCCCTCAGCTGCTCCTCACACGGCTTCCCCTCAAGGCCTTCCCCATCTTTGTAGGTCTCTTCTGGATGCTCTGTAACTGCTTTGTAGATTTCTTACATTGTGGCCCTCAAAAGGTCACACAGGATTCGAGATGGGGCTGCAGCAGCACAGAGTGGGTCAATCCCTTCCTTTGCCCAGCTGTGCCTGATGCCCTCCAGAGCACAGTGGGCCCTCCTGGCTGCCTGTCTTGTGCAGCTGTAGTTTACAGTTGGCTCAACTCAGTAGCCAGAATTATGATTATTAATAATAATAATAGTCACCAAAGTTGAGCTTTGGTAAGGGGGTATGAGATATCTTTAGATGTTTTCAGTGAGGTCTGTTTGATTGTGCCAAGTAAGAAAAAGATAATGGTGCAGTATGAGAAACGTATTTTTAAGTTTTGTAGGAGATGGATAGTATGCATAAATTGAAACTATAGTGTAGATGCTCTGTTTTCCCAGGACTGCAGTAGCAATACACATTTTGCAGGGTTTCACTAAAAGGCAGATGAGGTTCTTATGAACAGCAGAACAAAATCCTGGTGTCCTCATTGTGATTATGTGGCTTCTTATCATCTTTGTCCTGTCAAGTTTGTTAGGTGTCTAGGAGCTTGCGGCTGCAGTTAAGGTGGCCTACTGACAGATCTCTAAAACCTTTGTTGAGACAGGATAGCACCATCTATTAGTCAGATTCTTGTTGAACTACGCAGTCATGTAGTTCATGCTGACAGATGTAACACCAGTCTTACTGATTTGAAACTGCAATGTGGCAGAGACTGTGCTTGGTCTAGCTGAATAAGTTTCTTTTAAGCTAAGAAGAGAAAATAAATGTTGACTTTTTCTAACAGTAAGTTACTGTTTTGTATCTGCAATTGCTATGAACTGTGTTGGTCTGGAAGCTCACAGGTCAATCTCTTTTTGTAATAACTCTCCCTTTGTAATAACTGCTTAATTTAGGTGAAAACATAGATATGGGTGTTTAATCACTATATCCTTTTCCTTTCCTACCTTTCAATCTTACTGATATGTGCCATATACTTAAATAAGCTGCAGATCTTCAAAAGTTGTCTCACAGACAGGAGAATTGTGTATTACTGAGTTTTAGATAACAAAGTGGGTTTCCATGTGCTATAAAAAGCAATGCTAAGTAAAAAGATAAATGGAGACATATTTTATCAACTACTAATTTAGAGTACAAAACTGGATTTTTTTTCCCACTGTGGTTCTCAAACCTGTAATAAAGAATACGACAGGTGTAAAATTAGAGCAATTAGCATCTGATTTTTTTGTCTAATGGGATATTGAAGACTAATAGATGCTGTTTCAGTGAGAATAATGTCAGTGGTCTTGAGACAAACCTTGGTATTGTGAAGTTACTATTACACACTAGATATAAAATGATAACATCCGCATTTCTTGTGCATTGTTTAAAAACCATACTGAGATGCAGCTGATACCTTGTAGTTCAAGCACAGAATTCTTGGACCTTGGATACAACTAAATCCTTCCATTATTTCATTCCCAAATAGTACGTGTGGGTTCTTTTCACCATTGAATATGTAATAATAACTGTAGCTGTTAAAACCATCTGTTATGTGTAATGTCAATGAGACCAATTGTAAACTTGTAAAGAGGACCATTCCCACCTTGTGTAGGCATCCTGTAAAGAACTGTACTAATTTTTCCCTTTAAGATGTCACTAAAGTTTTATGAGTCTTACAGAACTAAAAGATTGTCTAAGGAGCTAGTCAAGTTTAAAATAATTAATTTGTGATATCAGCATTTTGCCATGGTGTTTCTACTCAGTCTGAGTTTTGGAATTCAAAAAACAAAGCCAGGAAAACCTCACAACAATCAAGCAACATCATAGCTTGTGGGAGAAATGGGATGAACAGCCTTTGTTCAAAAAAAGTGCTCTCTTGACAAAGGCAGATAGTTAAAAGTGAGGTGTGTGAGGCTGAGAGACTGCTTTCTGGGCCAAAAGAGACTTCAGAATCAAGGTTTCTAACCTGTAGGGAAGTCTCCAATGGGAAGCATATTCCTGTATAGTGTAAGATTCCTTAACCTAGTAAGGAGAGGAAGAAAAAGGCCCAATGCTGAAAACAGTCAAGTTTTTCATATCTAAATAGCAAACACGTTCTGTGTGTATGTCTTATGCCAAAGGTGATAAGGCACTGGAAAAAAACCCTGATATGAATTATGGAGTTCCCCTAGAGTCTTTTGAAGTATATTAAAAGTATTGAGATGCAAGTTTTTGGGTCTCAGTGTAGGAAGGTGTGTAAAAGTACTTCTCCCAGTCATTCAGACAAGATGGAGTAGTACATTTTCTGGCATTAAGATGCAAGTGAATTCTGTCCCAAAATACAAAGCTGAAAAATTACTTGGTGTCTTCCTCAAGAATCATGTCATAAAATAGCAGTGCTCTTTGGAAGGAAGGACTATAAATTCATAGATAGATGCATTTTAGTCTGAAGAATGGAGAGTGAAGATATTGTCGATGATCTGCAGAATGGCCTCCTCTTTAACGAAACACAAGATCTTGTCAACTGTTAGCTTCTATGTTTGTCTACAAGTGCCTCTTGAAAGACACAGTCAGCTTCAGCCTGAATTTTCTGCTGCAGATCTTGCAGTCCTTGCTTTTTCATCCTTTTTTTATCCTTTAGCTGCTGTTGTAAGAGCCTGTTACCATAGCTTCGCCTGCAGGATGAGGACTGCTTGCAGACTGGGAACACAAAGCAAAATACTGTACCCATTCCTGTGTACATAAAACTGTACTTTGATCACAGCTAGGATTCCACATATTTTACTATTTTTTCCCCAGTTGGAAAGATCAATTCTGTTATTCCCATGATACTGCTACACTGCTTTGCTTTGGTTTGCATGCGCTATCCATGGTGGGATGGAAATACATCACTCTTGGGAAAACTGACCTTGCTGATAGCAAGAAAATCACATTTTGTTTCTTTCTCCTGACTTGAACAAGAGCATCCCATCTTAGATGTTAGATACACCTTTTAGATGATCTGAACTGTCAAGCTACAGAATGTAATTGCATGTCACTGCATTGTTCTTTTTGCCATATCCCTGCATAGCTCAAATGTTTTCGGTAAAAATGAGGAGTGGGGAAATGATACCCTCTTCACCTGCCATGGAATGTTATATAGTGGTTAATTTCTCTCTTTCTTCCTTGATTTTAATTTTTTGGTAGTTGCTGAATTGGTATCCCAAATCTGGGGATCTTCTCTGCAGCTAAGTGATCCCTGCTCAGAGGATTTTGAAGTTAATGATTAAATAACTATTCATTTCCCTCAGGACTAGAATATGTTGTGCACACACACAAGCTCTCTTGACTTAATTCAAGCCTTTGGTCTCTGCCATTTCTAGCAATGGTTTGGGGTCTTTGAGCTTTCAGCTGATTCCTTTTTGTTTTGTTTGTGCCGTTTTGGCTGTGGGGCTTGATGATTGGAGGTTTTGTTTTTTCCAAGGTCAGTGTGTGTGTATGTGTGTGTGTGTCTTTTGCTTGTATTGGGAAGTTTAGGTCAAGGTTAATAAATTTAATTATCCTTGGAGGTTCTGTGTATTGATTTCTGTTTAACAGGGGCCTGTACTCAGTGTACCATCATCTCTACTGAGTACGTCTTGGGCACTCAGAAACTGATGTCTTGTGTACATTGAGGTCTCTAGAGCAGTGTTTAATCTGCAGGCAAAACAGGATACCTTGCATGCCATCAGGCATCACTTCAGACTAAATTTTGCCCTGGTGGGTGAAATACAAACTGAATGCCTTTGTCTTTGTGAGGGTTGCAGAGCCATGACCCAAGAATCACTGTGTTAGGCCAAATAAACACAGAGCAAAGACCTTTGTTCATCAGTTTGGCCAGCTGAGCAACTCTTTCAGAAAGAATCCAGGAGACTCAAACTATGAAACTATCCTGTATGGTTAAAGGAGAAGTAAGCTTTGTGGGGCATCTTTTAAAGGATGAATGACTACTGGCCTGAAGGTATCATCAATCTTCTGTCTACTAGCTGGTAGGAATACCAGTCTGTAGCAGTCTTCTAAAATGCTTTGTCCTGATAAACACAGTCATCTCTTTTTCAAGAGTCACTCTTTTTCAGGTGGTTTCCTTGAAGGTCTCTGATCAAGAGTGCCCAGCCACGATTAGGGAAGAGGAGATGATCCATGCAATGGGATTGTTATAACCTACTAGGCAAGGCCCTCCACAATTTGCTCTAGTTGATGCTGTTCTGAGCTTTGGGATTAGACTGGGTGATGTCTGGAGGTCCCTTCCAGCCTTAACAGTTCTGTGGTTTTTATGATCATGTTATAAAGTAACTGTCCTATTATGCCCACCATAGGAGATCTGATAGTAATCACGGATCTTGCATAATAAGAGACTTCAAGGATTTAAATCTATTTGAATATTGGAGAGCAATTCTTCACTAACAGAGATGAACTGAACATTTTAATGAGGCCTTGTCCATATGTTCTGCATGAGGATTATCATTCTGTCTGCTCTTTCCGTCCTTTTCCATTCTGCTGTACTATCTTTCCTTCTGCTGTAGCAGAAATAGCATATTAGCACATCTTGCACATGGGATGGTTTTAGAAGAAGTTCCTGATTCTTCCATTTTTGGGAAGCTTCTGTTTGTAGGAGAGACAAAGAGACCAAGTAGGGCAACTTGTAAGCTTCACGGGGTTCACTGCTCCCAATGCCATTTTACTTTGTTCTTGTTGCCCACCTTCCACTTAAGTAGGCAGGAGGCTACCAACTGAGAAATGTGGTGGGGGTACTTACAGCATGGATGACAAGTAGCCAAAAGTATGTGGCGAGCATTCTTCACAGAAGTGTTTTTGAGGATGCTGTTGCTGCACAGGAACGTTTCTGACGTTGTTCAGAACTTAACGTATTTAGTTCTTCACTGTGCTTTTGTTTCAGTCTAGTCCTAACTGAATTTTAAGTCATGCTGAGTCCTGTTTCCAACCCCAGAATATTCGCAAATCTGCAGTGCTATTTCAGTGTGTTTGTGGATTGTCTGCTTATGTATGTAATATTAATTCAAGGTGTCAATTTAATACATAGGTGCCCAAAATGCATTTATTTGAAGGAGGCTCTTTATTCTTTTTACAAAATTAGTAGTAGAAAGGTCATGGATGTTCACAGTTTGTATCAGTAGCCAGCATGTGTTCTGCGTTGTGTTTCTTGGAGTTATACTTTGCTTTCTTTATGTGATGTCAAACTGTAGACATCTGATGCTTTTTCAGTTTTCTGATATATTTGTATTTCACTCTTTCCAGACATGAGTTGTCAAGAATTAGCCATGGAACTTGTTTGGTACCTATTGCAGCTTGTTCTCATGTCTGAAAATACTGGCTCCTTTTTGTCACTGAGGAATTCCTGGAAAGTCAAGTGTTACGGTGTTTCTTCAGCTCATTTGCACAGTAGGAAAGTGCTGCATGTTTTCAGCTGGAAAGTTGGGGGGTTTTTTTCTTTTAAAATTAAATGAGAAGCTTAATCAGGAAAGACTACATGGACCTGTATAGTTCCTCCATCAGTTATGTTGACAGGAAAACATTGTTAAGAAATAACCATATGGTTATTAAGTTGACTATGTTATGGCTATGGTGCGAGTAAGTCTTACTCCATTTTGAAACTCTGATACATAAGATACATTTCTGGTAGTAGATATTTTTGCTTGAATTTCCTTTATTGCTAATTTTCTGTTAAGGGGTAGTTATTTTTAAGGGTCTGAGCAGTTCTTACCGAATGGTCTGATCTCTGATGCTGAATAGTACCAGAAACATCAGGTTGAGGAGAGGTTTTCAATAGGCAAGAACTGCTCCATAGCATCAGGCAAGACCATTCTCCTGTGATTGAGCCAATGCTTGTGGATATCACATAATACCTTTTTTTCAATTGCAGTGATGAAACCCTCTGGAAAGAGCTTCCTTTGTGTGGATATCACATAATACCTTTTTTTCAATTGCAGTGATGAAACCCTCTGGAAAGAGCTTCCTTTGTCATCTGAAAAATATTTTGGTGGTTCTGTTCCGAGACTGTTAATTGCAAAGCAGAGTGCTGCTTTGGAGCATGTAAATCTGCTGAGGATAGCAAAATGGGCATTCCTCAGAGCCTGATTTCTTTCTAACCCTAATTTATACTGAGGACCATGTTGTTCAGGTTTTGGGCTGCAGGCAGATTTTTATTTTATTTTTTATTCAGACTAGAATATACTTAGGATTCCAAATAGTTCAAAATAAGTCAGTTTTTTCAGCACTTTCTGGCAATTCTAGGGATACTAACCAAATCTGCAGACAATACAAGACTGGGAGGAGCTGTTGACTCCCTCTAGGGCAGGGAGGCCCTGCAGAGAGACCTCAACAGAGTAGAGGGCTGGACAATCACCAGCCATAGGAAGTTCAACAAGTGCTGGATTCTGCACCTGGCATGGGGCAGCCCTGGCTGTACAGACAGGCTGAGGAGCGAGATTCTAGAAGGCAGTGCCATGGAAAGGGACCTGGGGGTTCTGGTCAGTGACAGGTTGAATATGAGTCAGCAGTGCCCTGGCAGCCAGGAGGGCCAGCCCTGTCCTGGGGGGGCATCAGGGACAGCATCACCAGCCAGGCAAGGGAGGGGATTGTCCTGCTCTGCTCTGCACTGGGGCGGCCTCACCTCGAGTGCTGGGGGGCAATTTTGGACACCACAGTATAAGAAAGATGTTAAGCTATTAGAGAGCTTCCAGAAGAGACCTACAAAGATGATGAAAGACCTTGAGGGGAAGCCCTACAAGGAGCAGCTGAGGTCACTTGGTCTGTTCAGCCTGGAGGAGATTGATGGGGGACTTCATTGCAGTTACAGCTTCCTTGTAAGGGGAAGAGGAGGGGCAGACCCCGATCTCTTCTCTGTGGTGACCAGTGACAGGACCCGAGGGAATGGCCTGAAGTTGTGTCAGGGGAGGTTTAGGTTGGGTATCAGGAAAAGGATATCTTCATTCAGAGGGTGGTTGGGCACTGGAACAGGCTCCCCAGACAAGTGCTCACAGCACCAAGTCACAGAGCTCAAGAATCGTTTAGACAAAGCTCACATGATGTGACTCTTGAGGATGGTGCTGTGCAGGGGCAGGAGTTGGACTCAGTGATCCTTGTGGGTCTCTTCCAACTCAGCTGGTTTTGTGACTCTTCATTCACCTGAGGAAAGTGAACTGCTGGGATTCATTGCTTCCTGCTGTCTTCAGAAGGCTTGAAATACATCAGGTTTCAAATGAGGAGCTTGTAATGTCTACATGTCAACACTTGTTGCTTCTATTTTTTTGTGGTTATTGGAAATTACTAGTTATCGTAAGAGATGACCTGTGTGAGTGCTGAGATGCTCTGACACAGGTGTGAAAACTTTGCAGGCAGTAAAGAGCTCCGTCACTCCCACACCATGCTGCTTCTTCCAGTGTCTGCTGAAAACTCCAGCCAAGTGGGTGTTGCTTTGGTGATTCTATCACTGTTCCTGATCTAGATACTTCTTTTCGAGCAAAAGAGATTTTTATCAAAGAATAACCTCCTCAGTATTTATACCCTCCAAGGCAGGCATTCTATCAGCATCCTTTCTCAAGCAAAGGAATTAAAGATGGGAGAGCTCCCCATGGGAATTACAAGGAATGAATGTATCACAGCAGGTCTCATCTTGCTTTCTGAAGTAATGCTATTGTGTGTATGAATATTGTCCCTCAGTTTTAAAAATGGAAAGGAAATGGTGATGTAATTGCGGGGGAGAGATGGCTAGGGAAATCAGATTTCAAGGTGGGGAGCATAAAATGCAATGTAGTTACGGGGAGGCTGCTCTTCTCAGCAAATTTGGAGGTGGATTTGCATATCTAGATTTATCAGTATGTCAATGATCATTTGCTTTGGAAGACCAGTTCCCTCAGTACAAGTGCTTGAATATTAATCTGTGTACTGGTTGTGGATGTGCTAGAGTTCATTTTCTTCATAACAACTCCTGTGGTGATGTGTTTTCTGGTTTTGTGGTGAAAATAGTGTTGATGACTCAGACATCTTTTTGTTATTGTTGAACAGTGCTTACATGGAGTCAGGTCTTTTCTGCTCCTCACCCCACCAGCGAGGAGGCTGGGAATGCACAAGGAATTGGGAGGGGACACGGCTGGGGCAGCTCACCCCAGCTGACCCAGGGGGTATCCCACACCATATGGTGTCATAGTCAGCATACAGAGCTGGGAGAAGGAGGAGGAAGTGGGGCACTTCCCAAGTCAACATTGTATGTGATGGAGCCCTGCTTTCCTGGGGATGACTGAACACCTCCTGCCCATGGGAAGTAATGAATAAATTCCATGCTTTGCTTGTGTGCATGACTTTTGCTTTACCTATTAAACTGTCTTTATGTCAACCTATGAATGGTCTCAATCCTATCTTTCTGATTCTTTCCCTCCCATTCCATGTGGGGGAAAGTGAGTAAGCAGCTGGGCCGCCTATTGGTATTAAACCATGACATTTAGTAATGGCTGTACTGTAGTTTATTAAAATGCTGTAGTGTTAGTAGCAGCACTTGGGGAAAGGATTCAGGATAAACCTATTGGGTAACTTGCTTAAGAGTCAGAGATCTGCAAAAGGCAGTTAACTTTGTCTCATTACCCTGGTTATTTCTGTCTACTTTCTTTAGCAGAGGAGAGGAATTGTGGATTTTTGTCTTTCTGGCTACAGACTAACCTGGCAAGGGAACCTTACGAAAATGCACAGTCACTCGTTCACGTCTGTCTATCTGGAAACTGTAATCATAGCCCATAGCAAAGCATTCTCTCATGTAGTTAAGCATTTACATGAGAAAGCATAGTTGCCAAGGTACACTGGAGGTACAGTTTGTCTATCAAGGACTGGTGGTTCAAGGATGAAGGGTTTTGTTCAGGTGTGAAGTAATTTATTGACACACTATGTGGTGATAAAATGTTTTTCTGCTAAGCTGCAGTGAGATGCATTCTTCTTACAACAATTTAAGTTCTTTTCTCTTGGCAGAATTATTTTATTATGAATCTGCAGCAGGTTGCTTGTGTGGTGTCCGCAGAATGTATATTAAATCTGAGGTTGCAGTTTAGATAACATTTTTCTCCAGATGTCTTTTTTTACGCCCCTACATACTGCCATATCCCCTTGACTGCATAGAATTCATGAAACTAGAGATGTTGCTTTGCAATAGATAAAAAATGTTAGTAATACTTTATACTTTAATATGTCTTTTTAAGTTATTGAAGTGTACATGTATATATAAGAAAGTAATGGTTTTGTTAATGAGTAGATTATTTGCATATACTTCTTTAATCAAATGGTACTTGCATTTGACTAACTTGTAGCAGATTGTCAGTGTCATCAGAAATGGGCCCATAAGAAGAAGAGGCGTATAAGAATACTGATAATTCTGTAGAAATAACTGGTTACCATGTGTTTCTGCTGCTGTCTACTTCTGGTTTTTCTGTGTGATTAAATCGTTGTAGCTTACTGATTTTAATGAGTAATTCAATTGCGGTGCCTCTGTGCCAGAAGAGACCTGCATTTTGAGCAGCCTTATCACACTTGTATAGAAAGATTCTTGTTTTAAAAATTAATGTGTGTTTAGTCTGTAAATGTACTGTTAATTTATTGCCAAAATGTAGTCAAATAGAAGGCTTTAAATATAACCTTGCTAGTGAACTTTGGTGTTTTAAAGCTGTTTTTCTAATTCAAGTTTTGAACTTAAATATATTTATTATCAGTTTCACGTGTGAGAGGCAGAAACTACTCAAAACATACTTCCATGGAACACGAGGGAAACTGTCTCATATCAGTTAGTTGTTGGGGTTTCTGAAGTCTTAAAGTATTTTTAAAACACTGCATTTCTTCCTATTAAAAAAAAAATTTCTTACCCTGCAGTGTTCTTGGCGAAATTACTGAAACGACTCTATGGTGAAACTTCATCATCTTCTCTTGTTCAGACTTCAAGTAGAGAAGAGGAGGTGGTTCTTGAAAATCTTGGATCAAAATCTAAAGAAAAGAATTTGGATAATGTTCAGATTTCATCAACAGATGCTTGCACATCAGCTAATACACCCTGTGAATCATTTCAAGGTGAGACTGTATTGTCATTTTTCTGATAATGTGCTTTTAAATATAGCTGCTTTATTTCAGAACAGTATAGAATGTCATTTTTTTCATCTGTTGATACCAACAGATGAATTTGAGTACTAGGGCTAGTGGTACTTAGTACCTGGAACACTTGAGGTCCTGTGAAAGTCAAGAAATATTCTTGGTGTATGTGGTTGGATGCAGCATTTAGCAGTAGCAAATATGAAAGTTCAGTGTAAGCTGTAACTGTCTTTGGTATAATGTCTCTTAAATAGTGATAAAATGACTTCTACTGGTATAGCTCTGCTCAGCTGTTAGAGATGCAGATGAAGATAGGTGGGAATACATGATCCTGCCCTCATGCTGCAACAGAAACCCCATGGGGAACACAGATCCATCAGAAGGCAAATATTCATTCAGAGACTATATTAGTCCCTTGGAAAAGAGCATTATGATGTGTGTGTGTTAATGCAATGAACATGGCACATGAATATTTGAACAGGTAAGTAAAAGACCTTTTTTTTTTTTTTCAAATAAGTTGTACAATGTGAATGGCGTGCCAAAAGATGGAGCTGGAAATTGAGGTAGCTGTGATATTGTGGGTAAAAGGCTCTGTGCACAAGTATAAAATGAGTGTGAATTGCTTTGTATTTATCTAAAACCAGATTTTGCCATAACTATAAGGCTGTTAAACTGGCTTGAAATAGGAGGGTGTGTTTCACAAGAGTATAAAAAGCTTTCTCAGGGGGAGGTGGTCGGTTATCCTTACTTGCTCACAGGGAAGAACTGGTTGTAGATGTGGTCTGGGGCAGGAGAGTAATGTCCTCAAAGAAGTGAGCAGAATGATTAGTAGGGTTAGAACTGTGTGCTACATAATAACAGATGTTTGTCTTGTTCAGGGGTCTGCTTGGTTGGATTAGTGAGAGGATTAGTCTGAATTGCAAAGGAGCTCTGAAGAGCTGGTTCAAGAATAACCTCTCAAAGCACAAGAATGGCTTATTTTGACATGCAGAAAACGAAGCAAATGTGGCAGGACGCCTGACTGAGCTCAGATGTGTCTGGGAGAGCAACAAAGGGAAGGTGAAGGAAGGCTAGCTGGGACAAGGTAGGCAAGGAGCTGTGTCATCTCTGTGGAAGCAGTCCCACAGTGCCTGGCAAAGAGCAGCAGAAGGTCTGTTCACAGTAACCAGGTTCAACCAACAGTCAGGCAAGTTAGTAGTGACAAGGCAGGCCTGAAGTCAAGCCAGTATGCCAAGTCTATATGTCAGTGTGTGCATCAATTGACCTGAAATATCCTTCTGGTCAGTTTGGGTCACCTGTCCCAGCTGTGTCTCCTTCCACTCACTCCCAACTTCCTCCCCAGCGTGACAGTATAAAAAGGAGGAAAGGTCTTGGCTCTGTGCAAGCCCTGCTCAGCAAGTACAAAAACATCTCTGTATTATCAACCCTGTGTTCAGCACAGATCCAGAACACAGCGCTGTACCAGCCACTGGGAAGAAAATTAACTCTACCCCAGCCAAAACTAGCACACCATTCCTGTAATACAAGGTTGCATGGAAATTTCAACTTCTGTAGTTCTATATGTTTTATACTCAATTTGGTTTTCAAGATTAGTACTTCTGGTACTTCTTTTGTGTAGTCAGTAATGAAAAGCATATTTTCAAAAGGTTGATAAAGCATTAAACTTATTCTGTATGTGGTTCTTATTCTTATATGTGATAGCATTGGTAACTAGTGGTCCTGTCAAAATAAGTAACAGGCTATTTATTTGCTCTATGATAAAGGTGTCCTAATTATACCCAGCTATAGAGTAATTTCTTAAGCTAAAACGGTCTGTTTGTAGTGAATCTATACCATTCCTTGTAAATTAAGGCAAAACTCCCACTGAAATGGGAGCTGAGGGGGAGAATTTATTTTACTTTATGATTTATAACTCCTCTGATTTGTTTATACCTGATTCCTATTGCAATATTCTTCAATTTGTTAGTTTTTGACCTTTGTTAGGGCCAGATCTACTTGCAGCAAGGATTAATGTAGTGAAAAATGTTTCTCGTGGGGTCTGCAGTTCTGTGATTTCTTTGTTGATATTTTAAAACATCAGTAATTATTTCTAATAGCTTTGTAGTATATATTCAAAAGCAACGTGCATCCTTCTAACTAGAGATTTGCTAATTGTAGAATTGGCTTTTTCACAGAATCACAGAATGGGTTGGGTTGGGACCACAGTGGGTCATCTGGTCCTACCTCCCTGCTCAAGCAGGGTCATCCTAGAGCACATGGCACAGGATTTCACAACCTTTCTGTCCCAGTGCTCAGTCACACACACAGTAAAGAAGTTCTTCCTCATGTTCAGGTGGAACTTCCTGTGCATCGGTTTCTGCCCATTGCCTCTTGTCCTATTGCTTGGCACATTCAAGAAGAACCTGGAAATGTTCTCTTGACACTCCATGCTTTAGATACTTACACACACTGATGAGGTCCCCTCTCAGTCATCTTTTCTTGAGGCTGAACAGGCCCAGCTCCCTCAGCCTTTCCTACGAGGAAATGGCCTCCTTAGTCTCTGACCTTTTTCTTGGTCAGAATTATAACTACTTTTTATAAGACTTTGAATTTAGTGGTCAGTATTTAGCATCTTCCTTCTAAAATGAAAATTTCAGAGTTGCTGAAGGAGGATAGTTGCATTCAAGTTAAATATATGTCAGTGTAAATTGTGCTGTGCCACTTTTGATTTTTGCTTTTTCCCTGATTCTGAAAAAGGAATTTGAAATGCAGAGAGCCTGGCCAGAGTTTTGGATCTTGTGGAGATAACATAAACTTTCCTTCTCCTTAATTTATTTAAGTAAGAAATAGTGAGGAATGTTATTAAGCTGTTGCTAGTAATAGGTTTTAGTTTTCTAAAAAAGCTGGATTCCGTGTTTTGCTATATAAATGGACAAAATGCAATTTACTACTTATTCATTAAATAAAAATGTGAATGTCTTATCAAATGCAACCTATCCCAGCACTGTTGTCCTATGTGAGGAGTTCATGTCAAAATTCAGTACAGCTGTGTGATTATTTTGTGTTCTCCTTATTTGTTGCACTGAAGTAATTGATGCTGACAGTGTACTGCATTTAAATCATCACTAGGACACCAGGACTGTGTCCTTCATCATATAAATCCTGTCTTCCTGCAGCCATTTTACTGTAGAAAACTTAAGCTAGTGACAGAAATGCCTAGAAGACAATACTTGTCTAAAAAATATGCATGAACTGCCCTGCCTTTTAGTTGATCAAATTGATGAAGTGCTTATGGTTGAGAAATTAAGTTCTAGCAGTACTTAATGCAATAAACAACTTTAGAGACTTGTTAAACAATTCAGCTTTGCTTTAGTTAATTACTTTGAAAAGCTGTCTATTGTGAATAAGCTAAAGAGCAATGGAGATTATAATTATTGTACAATGAAGTGTTGTCACACACTCTTATAGCCTTTTCTCAAGGGTTTAAAAATTCTCTCATTACATGGTATATTACAGTGCTATTATGCTGTGCAAATGGGACAGATGTATCCAGGAGTAGAGTATTTGACTGAAGATACCAGCCCCTGGTGGCTGTGGTAAAAATGGTGCCCAGCCAGTTTTACAAGCCAGTATAGCTATGTGCTCTCGGGGAATGTAGAAATCTGGGGTTTAGGGGAGAAGGGAAAAAAATTCCAAAACCCAGCCTAAAAAACCCAACCAATCCAAATCCCACAAGCATACAAAAAACCCCCTTCTCTCTGTTCAGACTGAGTGGGCTGTGTGTATAATATCTGTAACTTCTCTTTGTGGCAGAAACAGTTCTCTTGTTGTCTTCAGTTCCTATAGCAATGTTTTTCTGGGTTTTGGAGGGGTTGTTTGCTGCTGATTCACAGATTCCTTCCTTTTTCAGTGTTCTTATATATGTATGTTAACTCCTTCTCCTGTTCTCCATGCTCATTGCAAGCAGCTTAGCTGTCCTAGGGAGAGCTGCTGGCCTCTGTGAGGCTTCTGTGAGCTACTAACTGAGCTCTGTTAGTAGCTCATCTAACAGTGTGTAGCAGTTGCCTACGTAGAGGACAAAATGCCAGCTTGAGTTCTAAGTGTTAACAAGCTCTAAACCTAAACTAGTCAACTGCAGGAAAATGAATTATCTTGGTAAAGGAAACAGAAAAATGGCTTGTTTAAGAACTTGATAAAATAGCTTTGTTTCACCTAGAGATGGCTGATAGGACTAAATTGAATCGAACTGCAGCATAATAATTGTGTGTTAGCATTCCTGCTGTCCGCCTTGACTCCTTGTTTGAAATCATCTTCAACGCATTGGTGACAAAACGGGTTGTGTGAGACGCCACTCCTGCTCCAGTTTATGCTGGGGAGTTTATCACTTAAGGTGTTCTTGTCAAAATCATAGTTATTCAGAGTCAAATCCCATATTTTCTGCTGTTGCACGAGCTAACTTTCTACTTGTGTTTTCTATCAACTCTACCTTCTAACAATTTGAAAAGTGGAAATGTTTATAATGTGTGCTTGGTACTGAACTATGTTCTGAGCAAATACTTTTCTATAATATTTAGTGCTTTGCATTGTTCTTTACACAAATGAGATGAGACTGTTACCAATAGCTTCTAGTTAGGGAATAGAAAATGTGAGTTTAGAGAGGCAAAAGCTTTAAAACTTTAAATTTTGTATTCTTTTACTCTTATGAGCACATCTGTTTATTTTCTGGTCTTGTTTCAGGTACATTCCAGTAATGACATAATCACTTCATCAGTGAGGATAATTAAATAATTGCAACTTAGGCATGGCCTTTTAGATTCAATGTTGTTGAATTTTTTTTTTTTTTTAAAGGATTGATTAACAGGGATATATTTGGCTTTTGAGAAGTGTGTTGAACAAATAAGATCTTCAGCAGGAGAAGTAATTGATCTGGGTACTAGCATAGCATTAAGATAGCTTTATGTTCCTGTTTATACAGCTAGAAATCTTTGACATCTAATCAAAATATTGCATAGTCATATATCAGGGCATATATGGGACACATATACCATTTAGCTATATAATTTGTTTCATCATTACCTCCTCATATTCAGCTTTCAGAAAACAGCAAAATTTTAATTCCACCATCTGCTTGTAGTCAGATTCATGTCTGAAAAGTGTTCTGTTTCATGTTTTCCTCAATCAGTCGTACTTCTATGCTTCAGTCTCACTTTGTTTTATGCTTAGTTTTCATTACTTTTTCTGAGGAAATGTAGCTATTTTAATGGTTCACAGGTAAAAAGCAAAAATGTCTTCCCCAAATCATAAGTGAGAACAAGAGTAAGAAGGATTTGTACTTAATCAGTTTTTTCTCTGTGACAAAAAATGTCTGCCACTCCTAATGTAGTGGAACTGAAGCTGAGTTATAATGGTAAGTGCTGTCTCCAATGAAATGAGCTATAATAGAGCCTTTCTACGTGTCTAAAGAATAAACTAAATCTAAGAGTTAGTGTACATGTGGGAGGTAGTGAGGGAAATAAATGTGAGCTTGCTTGTTCCTTGTTTTTTATTAATTTCCCATCCCAAGTTTGTGCCTTGTAAAATGTCTTTATTGACCTCAGTTTCCTTTTGAAGTTTTTGGTTTTCAGCAAGCTGAAGGAAAACACCATAATGAGGAGGTACTTCTGAGGATTTTCTCATTTCATTTTTTTCTTTCAGTGCTCTAGTCTAGTATCCTCTGTAATCTACACTTTCTTTTTTCAATGAACTGAAGAACTTCTGGGAATGTGAAGTGTCAGAAGGGAAGTAGTTATGAACTAACTTGAGTTTCAACATGCTGCCAGGCACAAGTGATATACACCTTAAGAACTGGGAGCAGTTGTCTGTAATCTGGCTAGGACTCTGATAAATAACACCCTGGGAATGAAGTGAAACATGCTTTGCTTGAATATCAAAGGATAGTGGACTTGGTTTTATGTAAACATAACTGAATAAAGTATCAGAAATTAAGGTCAATCAAAAGATTCAGTACTGCTGTCTGCACAATGTTGTGACCATCAGTGTTATAAAAAAAGAGGATTGGAATAAGTGTATTGTACTGCTTCTCCACAATGTTCTCCAACAGTTGCTGCTAAAGGATTCTCTGAGCCAGAGGACAACATGTATCTCTTTAATTGAAAGACTTTTTTCTTCTATCACTTTATGGTTTAAATGTATGTAATTATGCAATTTAGAATAGAACTTCAAACTTTGACCTTTTACTTGGCAAAGAGGGGAATTTGTCCTTCCATAAGGAATAGCAGACATCTTCAGAATTATACAAGGGCACAACTCTGAACTTTGCAGAAGAAAAAGCTTTTTCTGTATTCTGTTACATGTATTGGTGCTAATAAAATATATGACAGTAATAACAGTGTATTTGAGATAACTGGCTATCTGAAAGTCATTCAGAAAACTTTTTTTTTGTATTTAGAAAAATACGGGGAATCTTT
Organism: Hypocryptadius cinnamomeus; assembly: GCA_013400635.1. Classification (NCBI taxonomy): domain Eukaryota; kingdom Metazoa; phylum Chordata; class Aves; order Passeriformes; family Zosteropidae; genus Hypocryptadius; species Hypocryptadius cinnamomeus. The sequence continues at coordinate 40,607 of VYZP01072757.1, read as the reverse complement.
GGTAGGAATATATATCTCATCTTCTGCCAAGAAGTGGCGTGAGTGACTGCCCTTGTTTATTCCAGTAAAGTAAGGATAATGAGGTAGAGTCTGTATTGACTGGTAGCATCTATTCTTTTTTTTTTTTGTTTTCCACCCAGTGTGACTTCTCTAGTATTGAGGGAGAGAATGCTGTTGAAAACTGCAGTCAAGCAGTAGGAATTCCACCCGCCTAGGGGGGAAGGACCATACTTTCCAATTGCACAGAAGACTAAAAGCTTCTGTCTTTTTGTAAAGCACCAGTGTGTGTGAGACTGGAAGACAGGGCTGTGCTAAGTCAGCCTGTGAGCCGAGGTTGTTTGTACATGATGTAGCACCTCATGTCCCTGAGGTTACTTTATTGTACCTTATAGACTGAAATAGTTTGATGTCCAGGAACTTTGATATCATCTGAACAAAAATGAGTATACATTGAGGAATGGTTGTGTATGTAGGTTCACTGGATTTGTTCATGCTATTGAAGGACATTTTGATGTGTTCTCATTGCTCCACAGGAAAAGTATTTACTTTTCAGTAGCACAGTTCAGGAGGACACTCAAGGTGTGTATAGATAGTCACTGATACCACCTTTGGTACACTTCAGTTTATGAAGGTTTTTGAAGGAGATGACTCTTGTCCAGGATTTGTGTCCTGTCTTTATAGATGCTTGTCTTGCTAGTCAATGAAGGGCAAAGTTATTGTGTACAGATAACGAGGTGTATATGTTCCTTGGGAATTGTCAGAGTCTTTTGGGGTCACAGTCTTACTCATATGCAATAAAAATGAGGAATAGCTGTAACAGGGTCATATTCTAGCTTACATACTAAGTAAAATCATACTTTAATACAAAAATTTTAAGGGAAATAACAGACCACATTCAAGCCTTATTTTTGTCCTGGTCATATCTACTATAACACTGCACAGAAAGTGCCTACTACCAATAATGACTTTTGAAGAGGGTATGACACTGGACTATTCAGACTTTGTATTTGATTCAGCATCAGTTCCTCATTTCCTGTGTAGGATGGTTTAGGGATGGTACTCTCAAATTGAGTACTCTCACTAAAAAGTGAACCATCAGCTGCTGCCTGGTCCTCCCCCACTGGGAGACAAAAGGCCGAGATCATTGGTGAAGATAAGAACAGTTTACTGGAAACAGCAATGAGATAAGAAAACAAACAGTAACAGCAACAATGCTAATAACAATAATGTACAAAGAGAGGCTGATTGACTGCAAAATGTTCACCCCAGCCCAGGATGCTGAAAAACAATGGCAAACAGCTCTTCTGCCTGACAGGCATTCCCTGTGACTGGAAAGGAGCACATTTCTTAGAAGCAAGAGTCCCTTTTCCCCAGCCGCTGGAAGTGACCTAAGGTGGTATTGAGTAACATTGGTGTCTTGGCTATGTCTCTGGGCACAGCTCAGGACAGCCCAGAGCTCCTGGATCAAGTACTCAGGTGGGCTCAGCCTACCCTGCAGCTTGTGACTACAGGCATGTGCCACTGCACCTGGCTGCTGTAAAAAATAATTAACTGTCCTGGCCAGAACTGGGACACTGCTGTTCTATTTCTGGGGATGAACTCTTCACATCTGTTTGGAAAAGTGATAACTGGGTGTTTCCAAGGGGTAATTTTGTGGAAAAGATCACAATCTTGGTAAGATTGGGCTAACTTACAGTTGTTTGGGGAGGAGGGGGAGCTGCAGGATTTTCTAGCTTGACTTGGGTTCTCTATTTGCTCTTATGGGTTCTGCCCTGTGGGAACTTAACTTGGATGAGTTATCAAAGCTTTCTGAGTTGCAGAGAAGCACTTCACAGGTAAGACAAAGTTTTTGTCTTGATTGAAAAACTTTACAGGGTCCTGGTGTCCAGTCACTGGCTGTGGGACTTCTGTGAGGGGGGGCTGGGGATGTCCTGTGCTGGACACAGCCAGTTCCAGCCCACCCACTGCAGGGCACAGCTGAGCCCACAGCTGAGGCAGGGGCACCCTAGGGGAGACTTCTTTAAGAAATGAGAAAACAATCCCAAGACAGGAAGGAACTAAAAGGAATGGCAACAGTGGAAACCCTAGGGTCAGAGGAGAAGGTACTCTGTTGTTGAGTAAATGTTCCTGAAGGACAGCAGCCCATGGAAAACCCCTGTGGGGGGAAAGGGAAGGAACAGCAGAGACTTCAAAACATTACCCCCACCTTCTTGTAGTGCTGTGTGTCTCTGAAGGAACTGGGTGAATTAATCTGCAGTGAGAGGAAATAGAGGTGAAGTTGGGAGTGAAAAGAGCCAGTGAGGGAAGATTCTTGTAGTTGTGATCTCCTTGCTGTTGACCCGTGAGCTCTCTTAGTCCTGTTCGCCCCGTTGTAAGCCACCCCACCCTCAGCCTGCTGAGGGGAGAGTGAGCATTTGGCTGGGTGTTGGGCTGTTAGCCAGGGCCAACCCAGCACAGAACCCCACAGTGATTCAGTCTCTGTCCGGGGTTTAGTCTTACAGCAAGCTGAGGACCAAGACTGTATGAAGGTGTGCTCTGGCCGTGTCTGTGTCTGAGGTGTGCCTAAGCATGCTTGGTGTTCAGGCAGTCTGGAAACTGTGCTAGTGCTATGTGCCACCATTCTGAGCTACAAGTAGGGATAGTTTAAAGATGCTGAAAAATAAACTTAATAAAATACAGTGGCTACCTGAGATGATTGACTGACTGGGCAGTTGACAATTCTGTATGCCTGGAAGCTTTACCTTCAGCTCCTTCTAAAAAGATCTGATACTGGTTTGTAGTAAGATGGTAAGAGATAACATAGCTGGCCAAGCAGCTGACGTGCTTGGAGTTGTAATGTTGGTAAGGCATGCTTTTCCCTACTCTGTGCACAAGCCACCACACTGAGTTACATGCTGTGGATCTCTGTGTGGGGAGCATGAATAGAAGACAGTTTCAAAACATTTATTCCGTATTCTTGGTTTGCCTTAAAGAAAAAGGCTGACTCTTTTTGGGGCATTGTAAATTACCTTTAGCTGTTGGAGCTTTTTTTTCCATAAAATAAAACTTCAGAAATCGGATTAATGACTTTTAACTAGTAAAAGGGAGCATTCTCTAATATCTCTAATATCTGTTTACTTTTGTTTATCAAAAACCCCTCTTTATGTCACAGTTTTATAAGCTCAGCCATTTTCTTTGCAGCATTGTTTGACTTTATGTTTGACCAACCTCTCTCTTCTTGGCCCAAGGAGACTCTGGCCCCAGGCTGCAAAAATCCAGGTGTAGATATGGTAACAGTTTGGTTTGACACACTTGCACAAGATTAGCAAAGGCTAATTCTTGATTTATGAGCTTGCAAGCTTCTTAAAGATGCAGCTGGTGTGAATAAATATGTAATTTGGAGATTCCCATTTAAAGAGGTAAAATAAAAAATACAGTATTGAGTCATCATTCATTTCCATAGAAGGATTTGTTCTGTTCTTCCTTGTAGGATTGTGTGTTACAGATGGTCCCTCACATTCTGTTATGTATAACTATTTTGTCTGGGAGGTTATTATCTCAATATAGTTACTGCTTACATGATTAAAGATTTGAATTTTTCAAGGCTATTGTACATTAAGTTCAGTGTTTTCCTGATCATCTTTGTTTTACAAAACCTAAATAAAAATGGAAAAAAGGGGAAACTTGAAATCCTTCAGAAGGGAGTAACTTAAAACGTTTATACATCCTTATAATTTTAAACTGTCACTAATTAGCACTTCATCATTAATCAACCTGGATGGGGGAGAAAAAAATCAGTGCAGGTACTGCTAGTTCAGTGATTTGGCATCGTCTACATGGAAGGCATCTGCTGAAGAATTATCCCATGTTAATTTTTAATGGATTTTTTTCCAAAGTGCATAGTTGCTCTTCATCTTTCTCTATTATTTATTTCTTTCCCTTTATTATCCCTCTAAGTAAGTATTATCAATAGTGGAAACTTTCTGGCTCCTTCAAGAAAAAGATTATATTATTCTAATGTGTTTTCAAAACAAATTTATTCCCTCATGATGAAAACAATGGTGGTGTTTTCAGAGGTACTTTGAATGTTTAGAAATATACTTTGTTTTCGAAGTAGGCTGTCTGAGAAATGTCAGTGTATTTCTGTATTAATTAATGCATTAATTCTGTATTAAAAATATAGAAGTTATTCTCATTAGGGATCTATCAGATGCAACCCCATTTTAAATATTTAGGAATTAGTCCGACCGTAGTTCCACATAGCTGCACCTTGGTGATCAACTTGGATCATCTGGGATCTTCAACAAGTTTGTGGTGTAAGGAGGTTGATTGTGTCCACCTGCCAGAAGTGTTTTCGTTGTATATCATTTTAACAGCTCGCTCTCTGCTTTAAAGGGATGCATTGCCCCCAAGAAGGGAAGGCTAGTGCTGTGTCTGTGCTGACTTATGGAGCTGGCTGAGTGTTAAAAAACCCAAGAAAACAGCAACAAACACAACCAAAAAAGCCCAACAATCCAATAGCAAAAAAACTTCACCGAGCCATCTAAAACTACATTGCAATATCTGGAAACACCCTGAAATCCTGGCCTTCTGGAAAGGCTTTTTTCTCACTGTGGTTGATCTTTGATCTGTGTTGTTGTCACTACTCTGCGCAGAAATATGGTCTGACTTCGTGTGAATGGAGCAGAGATGTGTCTGTCACTTCTTGTCTGGTGAACAAATGAGGTTTCTGCTGCTGCTCTAGTGAATATTTTTAAATACATTTCAAAGGGGAAACACATCATACAAAACCGGACTGCTGCCATCAGCACAAATAGTTTGCTATGCAATGAAATACTTGGAAAGCTGGCCCTTGGCACTTCCCCTCCTGCCCCAGAAAGAAGTAGAGCAGGATGAGGAGGTGAGTCCTCTGGGGCAGGCACTGCTGAGGCTTAGTCAAGTGTGACTTTCAAACTTCCTTTATCTTTGCACCCTTCAGAGAAGTACAGGCTGTGACTAAACAGTGTGCAAATGGGCAAACCACAGTTTTGTGATTCTTCTTCTGTTGCTTCGGTCACTTCCTAATAAGCTTGTATCCATCCATCCATCCATCCATCTGTCTTTTGTGAAGCAGTTCTTAAAGAAATAGTCTACTCATGCTGAATGGGGAAAAAAAATGTTTAGAGTCTCTCTTAAAATATCACTCTAAGTGGAAGCTTCTTTTGAAGATAGGGGAGAAGATTTGCCTGATACAATAGAAAACAAATGCTTCTGGTGTAAAGAACTAACCCATGGAGTATTTGTTTATTTCTAGATGCTACAAAATTTGATGCAGTTCTGTTGGTCATAGGATAATTTCAGTGTTCCTCAGCTGACCCTCTGTAAGGATTTTCAAGATCACTTATTGCTGTAGTTGGGAAAACATTTGAGAAAATCTGTAGTGTGACCTACATTGAGCCAGATACTTTGGATTTTCTTTTTTGTAGATAATGATGATACAGTTATGTCTCCAAGAAGAGTTTACACAGTGGATCTTCCTCCAGAGGGTTGTGTTGCAGTTACTCCAGATGCTCTTAGTAATGCAGTTTCTGAAAACTCTGGCAGTAGTGCTGACTCAACAGGTAAGTTTGCATAGTTGTTACTGTGATTAATTTTCAGAAGGGAAACTTATTAGCAGCTCTTAGCAAGTAGATTCAGACTGCAGCAATAAAGTATTTAAACCATTGCTGCCAGTGGGTGTCACTGTTTTGCAACATAAGCAAAATGAAGATGTGCTTCCCTGTGGGTTCATTTCCATCACTTGGGGTTTCTGGACTGGATTCAGCATTTGGTGATAGCCAGGCAGTGCCCCACATCTTACTGAAGTTATTTAGAACCTAACTTAGGATAAAGTCTTTAGCTCCTCCCACTCAAGTGACATGTATACTCAAATTATGTCTGCTCACAGTCATACTGTTTTTAAGGATAAATGTTAGATAAAATTGTTTTACTACATCTACCCTTGGTGTTCTGAGGAATTGGGTAGAGGTTTAAGAACCTTCCAAATTTGCCTCTCTCAGAACAGGTATTCGTCATTGGAGTTGGTAGGGGGGACATACCAATCCTTTAATGTTGAAAGGTTTTCTGATGAGAAACTGTGACCATGTAACTTCAGAAACAATACTTGATGTTGTCAAAGGATACAAGGGAAGAAGCACAGAATCTGTAGAGTGGGTTCTAAGTTGACCTCAGTTAAATACATGGTTTTCTGAATGACATTACCAGAATTCAGTTGATTCTGTCTGTCTTTAGAAAGAAGTCCCAAGCTTAGACGAGAAAATGAACTTAGTTTTTTCATTTGCTGTGTTCCTGTGGATGTATGTTTGTCCAGAATTGTGTATCACTGTCGTTGGCCACTAGGGATGTTCTATAGCAAAGAAGATACCCAGGTAAGGCAGCTGAGGTAAAACATCTGATAAGCAGCAGTTATTAAACTACAGTGTCAATTTCAGCCTGGAGATTGCCTTAAATGCAAGGAAAACCTGAGATATAACTTGCAGATATAGAAAGGCAAATTTTTTTGCTTGTATTTGCACACAATACCCACAGGGGTGACTTTTGAGCTTGGAAATTTGGTCTACAGTCTGTTCTGAGCTCCAGTCAGAATCTGAACACAAGTAAAGATACCAAAGTAGCTCAAGGGACTGAAGCAAAATAGAGGGTGATTGAGGACACATCAAGAATCTTCTTCCTTGGTGTGCAGTGGTTTAAAGACCATTTTTGAGTGACAAAGAAGTAATTTTGTCAGAGCAGCATAAGAGTAGGTCTTGATAGTTTTTGGATTATGAATGGAAGGATGTTCTAATTTAGAGCTTCTAGGTTGTGCTCTTCTCAGTTACATAGGGTTCAGGTTTGGAATCCAGAAGCTGTTTCTAGGTTACTCCTCATTTTGTTTAGTTACAGAACTGTCTTTGGACAATTCACTGGGTTTCTCTTTCCCAGCATGTCAGATTCAAGCTGCTTATTCTGATCTTGAAGCATCTTTTCTCTCCTTCCATGCCATATAATTTGTCTATTATATAACGTACTTTCTTTTCAGATACTAGAGGAATGCTTCTTCCTCTTCTGTGTTTTGCTGATAAGACTAAATGAAGTCTCATAATACTTTGTAGGTAAATTCAGTTTTATGCAGGGACTTAAGTTACTTTTTAATAAAACACTAGCATACATACTGAGCACTGCTGCCACCGAGATATATCCTTTAGCATGGAACTTTTGTTGCAAATTTACTCAGCTGCTGTTTAAAATCTGTGAATAAATCAGATTATGTGTGGTGCATATTAGATGTTGCAGTGATACAGTATTATACATAATTAGATGTTAGATACGTTGCTAAGCTGTTAAGCAGAACAATTTAGGATTGAGTTATATTGTCTCATTTTAGAGTTTTAGAAATACCTGCCTGGTTTTACAGTGGATAAAGTATTGAACAATAGTTTCATTTGCTTATTTTTTAGATTTAATATTTTCCTTTAGTATTTCAAAACAAATGTACTCAACCATGATAGCAGTAAGTAGAGTTCTGGTGTTGCTTAGTGATAGTATTAACTGTTGCACGGAGAATGCTCTTAGCTATTCCCAGTTTCACTGTTCAGGAAGAGTAAGTTTTGGGTTTTAGCCACTTTTTAAACAGTTAACAAAGTATCTGGAATTCTGGGAGACTTACTTGGATTGCTTTGTTACTTGGCTTTGCACTCTGTCATAGAATCAAGAAAACGCAAATTTGAAGTGAAGGTTTTTAATGTGTCTCCTTTTGCAAGGTAGGTTTGATGTTATACTATAGATGTTCTTACCAGGTATTTGTCTAATTATTGCACAATTGGGGGTCTGTGCTAATCTTTCAAGGGTGAGGGGACGTGGTTCACTTTACTTGTGTATGTCATTTAAGCATACACAAAATCTGTTGCAGAATGGAGTCTGTGATTTCAGGCAATACTCATAAAATATTAAAGGAACATCTTAAGCAATTACACTATGGATTACTTAGTTTGCTCACCTAGGTTTAGTTGTATATCCTGAATTTAGATCTTTTTTTAAGGAATAAAGGAAAGTTCTAATGAGAACCTTTGACACTGAAGGAAAAAGAGGGTGCATGCATGACTGTATGTATGAATATTTTATATATAGAAAATAAATCTGTTATGTTTAGAATTGTACCAGGTATTCCCAAAGGACCAGCTCCATAAAGTCAAGATTTGGTGTATGCATTGCTTTAATACTGATACTATCTATATGATATATTTTGTATGGCAACAGGTCATCTTTCACTGTGTTTCCTAAAAATGTCAGCATATTGTTTATGTACTGGGTAGTAAAAGGTTCCTGTGTCATCCTTTTCTAGCCCAGAACTAAGGGGAATTAATGATGTGGAAATTCAACAGCAACAAAAAAATCTGACTCAAAAAGTAATTTCATTGTTTATCAAATTTTCATTGTTGTCTCATGAAAATAATATGACTCTATTTTAGGATTATAATTTTTCAGTTGTGCATCACTGTGATTTGCTGTGTCCTCTCAATAAATTAAGGAAACCAAATATGACTCTGTCTGAATTAACATAACAAGATCGTCAAGAGGAATAGATGTGCCATGGCTGATGTTTCTTTGTGGTAAATTACCGTGTGGAAGACTGAAATATTCAGTCACTAAAATATGTATTTCAGCATCAACTGTTTTTGAAAGTTGAAGTTAATTAAAATTATAAAATGAAATAATTTCTTGTCAGCTCTAAAATATGTTTGGGTTTTCCTGTTATTATTGTTGTTTAAACTGCTAGTTCCGTTAAGGTTGATGTTGTCAGGATGAAATTAATGATGTCCAGAATAGCTTCTGGACAAAAGGGGAGAAGAAAATTCAGGTAGTCTCTTACGTGTCTGTAGCATTTTGATTCACTTAAAGGCACCCATTTCAGGAAGACTTAATGGTGCTTAAGGCTGTGATTGTTTTTAAGAGATGCTGTTATGAATCATGTGTTGACTACTTACATTCTTGGCAAGAGGTTGGGAATGTGATACTCCACAGAAGCACACCAAGGGAGCAATATGTTTAAAGCAGCTAAGATCAGCAGCAAACTTTTTTCACTGATAGGTAGCACCAGTTGTGAAACTCTAACATTAGGAATCTTTTTGTAGCCTTCAAACCAGAGGAATCATTAGGCCATTTAACCTAATCTTCTGTACCTGTTAGAGAGGTCTAACCCCATGCTGAGCTCAGCATTTTGTGTTTAGAAGAAAGCAAACCAAACAAAAAAAAGCTGTTCACATTTCAAAGATGTCACAGAGGCTCCACTGCTTTCTAGTGCTAACAGTTAATTGGTCTCACTCTATTGAATAAAATTTTAAAAAAATAAATTGAGAATTGCTTTTTCTGAAGGCCTTCTATTAACCAGTATTTTCTTCCCACAAAGAAGCACAGTAATCAAGTCGCCATCAATCTTTTTTGATTAAACAGGTTCACTTGTGCATTGCTCTAAGATATTTACTTCAATCCTCAAGTCACATTCATAGATCTTTTAAGTATTACCCTTTTCACAGCATCTTTTTAAGAATATAAACTCCACTACTGCATGTAGTATTTGTGTTTCTTTACCCTTGAAGAAAGTAATACTGTATCAATGTTTTAGGCATGTTTTCAAATTAATCAGAGGGTGTGACAGTAGACAAAAGTTAGAAGAAACAGGTAATTAAAAAAGTCTTCTACTTTAATTCCACATCAGCTCGTTCATATATACAGTTATCTCAGTGGTATTACAATAAATATTGTTTGTGTAGTGCTTCTTAACTGTAAATCAAAATGCTTAACAGTACTCAGTGTTACTTGTAAGTTTTGCTGTTCTGCTTTCAGCTACTTTTATAGCTCTTACTTTGAGGTTCACTTCTCTTTCCTTCTCTTGTTAGATTTGTTAGCATGGGTCTTTCCTTTTCTAGTAAGGGTGGTGTGGACTTGCAGGTCGAAAACATACTGTGAAAGAGTTATTACTTTTAAAGGTTTGTTTCAATAATTCAGCAAGGAAGGGTTATATGGTAGTTTGGGCTCTTTTGTATTTCTAATAGTTAGGCTAAATCTCTTTAATTTTTATTGGTGAATTCCCCTAGTTAATTTTGGGTGTTCGGGTTTTAATTCTCTGCCAGTTTGGATGTCACTGTTTAGTATTAAAACAATATATCTTTGCATGATAAAATTATATGTGATAACATTCTGTAGTTTAGCTTTGTCCTTGCAGAAATCAGTGTATTACTCCCAGTTTGTGAATGGCAGATTTTTCTGAGCCATCGACAGCTTCAGGAATTCTCATGTGGATGTCATCATCAGAAAGCAAACTGTAGTAACAATGACATCTCTGTTGAGGTTGTAACTATGAGCTTTTTCAAAACATTGTGGTGTTTAGAGATTAATCAATAGCTTGGAAGGAGAGATGTCTGTGAGGTTAAGAAACTTTCTTCTCTACAGCCTGTTTCTTCTTCAGCTTAAGTGCACTTGACATTTTGGAATCAGTTACAGTGAAAGATGCCACAAACAAGTAGAGATGTAGGACAGCTGTAGCTGAAGAATTCTATACTTAGATGTTTTTTCCTTCAATATCCTCTTGGCAGACCTTGTATTTGTTGATAGATGCAATAACATTCCTTAATAGATAAAATCACCACCGTTTTCTTTCTGAAATTGCATAGGACTAAATAATCATTTTTATTTCCAGAGTTCAGATGAAGTATTTAATAATTTGTTAAATCTGGCTTAATTTTTAGAAAAAACAAAAGTCTAGATCCAGTAATGTTTGTATGTACACTGACATTGTTGTGGGTTGATTGCATCACTGAAATTATATTAAAAGTTAAGAAAGACCTAAATCAACTTCTCTAATACTGCTTTGTAAAATTTTTGATTTCTTTTCTATCTGAACAGGAGATTTCCTTTTTAAAGTGACATCTGATTTAAGAGTTGTCAAGAATTCTAGTTATGAGTTTAACTTTTATCATACTTAATTTTAAGGAATTAAGTGTATGCTTGCAAGAAGATGCTTGCTGATGTACTTGCATTGCAAAAGCTGACTAGTGTGATGCCATATTCTTGGAAATATTTCTAGTGTACTGAATGTGATACAAATTGTAAACATTTAAGGTGTAACTTGGGCAGGCACGTAGGAAAACATCTCGAGACTGCCAGTGTCCTGGAGCAATGTTACAGGCAAATTCTGTGCTGTGTCAAGCAGCCAGCTAAATGGAGAAATCACTTCTCTTGATTTCATAGCAAACAAGTCTGAAACTCCTGAAGGTGAGTGTAGAATTTAACAAGAAATTCACTGCTGTCTGCTGAGAGCTTTAAACACAGGACTGGTCTATCAGTTGAAGTTGTAAGGATGACTCACTAATTTAGGTTTATATACAATGTAGAAACCAGTCATTTCTAACTACCACTATCTGTAACTATTTACATTTTCCAAATGTCAGTATATTCACAAGCATATGGGACTATTGCAGAATGCATGGTACAAATAATGAGTTTTTAATGTCACTGAAGTCTTCAGTATATCTTGTGATAGTTTCTGACATTAACATGTTGGTAGACCTCATCAAAACAAACAGTGCAACAAAACAAACACACACAACTTCCCCCCGCCCTACCCCAAACTCCCTAAAAACCCTCTGGAAGATGGCCTTGAAGGCTAGATGGCAAAGAATTCTGCCCCAGATATTTAGCTCAAGTTTGTGTGTGGTGCTAGGAAAGGGTGTAAATGCTGAAAGTATATTAAGGAAAAAAGAATACATGGCAATGTGATACACTAGTAATGCTTTACTTTTGCCATGGCTGCATGTTAATGGTTTATTAAAGATCCCCGATTTATGTTTTTGTAACTGTAAATAAAGTACATATTTAGATGCTCTATTAGTTTCTGCATGCTTCTAAAAAAGCCTCAAGTATTTAGATAACAAAATTTACCTTTGAAATAAGCTTTCATTACTATATGCTGCTCTAATAAAGAAAATAATATACCCCTAATCCTAGTGTAGAGGGTTGCTGCTGGCTGAATGCCAGACACCCACCAAAGCCACTCACTCACTCCCCTCTGCAATGGACACAGGACAGAAAACAAAGGGTTCATGGGTTGAGATAAGGACCAGGAAAGATCATTTATCAAATACTGTCACAGGCAAAACAGGCTTGAATTAGAGATATGAAATTCACAAACTTCTCCAATGTGAGTCCATCTCATGAGCAACACTTCTGTGAACTGCTGCAAAGTGCATCCATCCCATGGGCAGCAGCTTCCCTCAGACTGCTGTGGCATGGGTCACTCTTCCACAGAGTGCAGTCATCCAAGGACAGGCTGCTCCAGCCTGGGAGCAGGGCCCCTCTCTCCACAGGCTCACAACCTCCTCCCAGACATCCAGCTGCTCTGGTGTGTGCTCCTCCACAGGCTGCAGGTGGATCCCCATGGGCTGCAGGGGCACAGCTGCTTCACCATGGGCTGCACCATGGGCTGCAGGGGAATCTCAGCTCTGGTGCCTGGAGCACCTCCTGCGCCTCTTTCTGCAATTTAATCAAATTACTTTCAGACTTATGGACATGTAACGAGAAGAGATTTCATTTGAGACACCAGTTGTGGCACAAAGGAATAAGAAAAGCTGAAGGTCAAAAAACTACCACAGAAAGTGAAGGAAATTACCTGAGTCAAGATGTCTCATTAAACATGCACTTGTTGATGAATTCTTACCTTTGTGTCTGCAGAGCTGTTCTCACATGTTCTTATCCTGCTCTTTTCTGGCCCAAATTACACCTGTGCAATGACCTTTTTGTTTTGATTTCTTAACGAGGTTATCACAGAGGCATTACCACCATTTCTGATCGACCATCAGGATGGCTCCACATCCATCTTTGAGCCACCAGGTATTGGCTCTGCTGGACACTGAGGGAGCTTCTGGCAGCTTCTCATGGAAGCCACCCCTGTAGCCCACCCACCCCCACCACCAAAATCATGGCCATGCAGACCCAATACACCTAGTTTTGTGTCTTTCCATTTTTACAAAGTAAAGAGGATGCTGGGCTGGATCCCAGAGGAGAGATGTGTGTTTAAGCAGAGTAAGAATTTATCAACAAGTGCATATTTAATGAGACATGTTGACTCAGGTAATTTCCTTCACTTTCTGTGGTAGTTTTTTGACCTTCAGCTTTTCTTATTCCTTTGTACTACCATTGGTGTATCAAATGGAATCTCTTCTCATTACACGTGCATAAGTCTGAAAGTAATTTGATTAAAGTAGGTTCTGAATTTAGGTGACAGTATTCATAGTAAGAGGAGAGGGAATTAGGGCCATTATCTCTGACTTTTGTTTTCTTGCTTTTTGTTTAATTTCAAATTACAGTGATGACAAATATTTTTGTTGAACATCCTGTCCTATAATAGAGGAGTCTCAGAGAAAGAAGAGGCACTGTGGCTTTTTATTTTCTCCTCTTTCCCTAGTGAACATCATTTTTCCCTTGTTGCTCCTTACTGGCTGAGTCACTTCATCCCTTTCAGCTGGAGCATGCTCCCCCTTTCTCCTCCCTTGCAGCTGTGTTACAGGCTTCTGTTGTCATAGTGACAGTAAGGAACTGATGGGCAAGGAAAATAAATAGAGAACAGCACCAACAAGCTCTTTAGATCCCAGCAAAAAAGCCAACACTGATATAATTGCTGCCTCACTTGAGCAGGCACTCAACACTTTGGAAATCTGACACTGCTTGACTACTTTCACCTCCTTGTTTCATAATAAAAACATAATCAAGACCTAAGCTTTTGTAGTTAAATCTTCATGGAGCAGCAGGATAAAGTCATTATGGGACTGGATGAAGGAGAAGGGCAGAAGACAGCTGGGTCTCTGTCTGCAAGTGCTTCATGGTTCTTAATCTTAGTTCCTCACATGTTAAAGCTGGAAATTTAATTGGTTTGTAGATCTTGGGAAATTTCTGATCCCATGGTATTTTGATTTTGGTTATCAGTTATATAGTTGCTTGCATGCAAAATTCTAACCTCCACTGCTCTGTTATTGCTGCTATTGCCTATGAACCTGTTGGTATTGAACCACAGCAAAACAGTGCTGTCTTTCATGTTGAGAGCCAAATATCCACTGACAGACAACCCACTTACTGATTATTATGTGTGAGAAGGTGACCCTGGCTCATCGTCTTGCTATGAGGACCGATATTACTCTTTCTTACAAGACTTGTTTCAATGCAATATTTTCAATTTTGAAATTGAAAATAAGATATGGAACAGGGGAAGAGGAAAGCCTTTTGTAAGGATAGGAACTCTGCATTCATATTACCCTGGTGTTTAAATTCTCTGGGCAGTGTAAAAAGAGAGTAGAAAGTTTGTTTCTAGAATGAAGGGTGGCTGAGTGGACAAGGAAAATTAAGACAGTAAAAAAAAATGTGTGTAGTATTAACCATGTATTTGCTTTTTTCTTACACAGCTTTCTGCAAGTATTTTGTATGACATACATAAAATACTGTTGTCTCATGTTCAAAGTCAGCATCAGGCATACCTCATGATTTCATTTTATTGTTATTCTTTTTTTATAGCAGTAGTTGTAGTTTATGGCAACTTGTAGGCATAACAGCCATGCATTGATATAGCTTCCAGCAGGCTGTCTGCTTTCAGTCTCCACTGGGGAAATTTCTTGATCTCATATCTGTTGCTTTTGATTACTGCCCTCTGCAAAGATTACAGGTAGCAGTTTGAAAGTACTGAACAACCCTCAATGCAACTGTAACCTGTGCCAAGAAAGCTTTGAAAATCATCTTGTATCAATCTCCCATTTACAGTAGCTTTGCTAAATAATTTTGTTAGTTTCATTCTATTTTCATTCCATTTTATCCCTGCAAGCAGAAATTGGCTTATAAGTAGAGTTCAAATCACTAACAGGGCAAACTCCACCAGAGCCTTTTGTATTGTAAGCTGTTGGAGAGAAAGGAAGCTCCTGCCTTCACTGTAGGCTCACTGTTGTTCAGTATTACAGGCTGTGTGTTGCCCATGCCATGCATCTGCCTCACTCACCCTCTTTCCAGCCATCTGTGTAGGGCTGAAGAAAATGGATATTGTTATAGCAAAACATAGAAATACCAATGTACACAAACCTATTGCCATAATATAGCCAAAATGCAGTGCAGGCAATCTGAAGTGCATTCCAAGGATCCCCAGTTGCTCTGAGCAGCTTGTGATTGAACGAAGTTGCTGCATCTCTGTACCAGTAGTTCCATTTCCCAGCTGCATCAGCCATGCACAGGTGTGGAGGAGGCATTAGGGCCAAGAGCCAGTCTCTCCTGACAAAAAGCAAATCCCTTCCAACAGCTGCACCTCTGGCTCTATCCAGCTGTATCTCACAGACTCCTCTCCTGAAATCTGAACGTGCTCATCCTCTGGGCTGCTATAACCAGCACAGCTGTACTGACATGACTGGGTCTGCTAGTTTGCAGTGAGCTGAGCACTCAGCTCTGTAGGGCTGTAGTGAGGAGCAGGCCCTCACTGACCTGTGGGACACTGCCAGCGTCTGACACTTCTTTTCTTGATGCAGATACTTTAAACAATAGCCTTGAACCTCTGGTCTTGGTTAGCTGGTCTAATGACAGGTGAAGTTTTGTGTTCTGCCTGCTTCTGTACTATTCCATAAGAACTGGGCGACCTTCCTTTCTCAAAGCTCTTTGTTTCTGGGTGCATGGATGATACTGGGAAAGGACTTACTTATATCTCACCCGACTAACTCTCTCCACATCTTGCTGTGGCGAGAGTAGGAGAGAATGCAGAAACAGTTTTATGCAACTGTTTTTGCTTTGTTGGGATGATTATACCAGTTTTTTTACCAATCTAATTGTATGAACATGAATAAAAGGTTTCTTAAGTTGCCTTTTAAAAAAAAGAATATTTAAAAGCTGAATTCATAAATGTTAGGAACTTTGAGAAAATGCAACATAAGCTAATTTTCTGATAAGTCAAACTTTAAGGTGTGTAGAACAGGATGAAAAATGCCACATGACCTAAAGTTTTGACTGCTAGAAAGGTATTCTGCCATTCAAATCCTTTTTAGTACATTACTCTCAGCAGATGTTGGTGGTGGTTTTGGAACAGGTCCACCATGTGAGTGCAACACTGTACTGGATATCAGCATCCTTGCACAGCTAACCACACAATTGAATTTATTTTGTTAATTTTCTTTTCACCAGCAAATAGCCATTGCACTATCACGATGCCAGATATAATATTAGGTAAAATATTTGTTTTGGGGGCTTGAATAGTAGGTTAACTAGATGCAAAAATCTGAAATATAATGGACCTGTAATGGTTGCCACACCTTAAGGAGAGCCCAACATACATTTAATAAAAAAGATGCATCTTTAATGCACAATGAGCTTAATGCCTTTCATGCTTCTGTCTTAAATTCAACTTAAGTACTTATCTGGATGGCTTAAGTTTGCAGTGTGTTCACAAACCATTCTAATCTTTTTATATTTAGGTATGCACTCTATTTGAGTAGTGTATCAGCACTTCTTGAGTACTTAGAAATGGACACATCTTTTGTCAGTCTGGACAAATAAAGAGCTCTATTCTATTTTTTGGGCACTGTCTGTCTGAAGATAAGTTAAAAACTAATACTGTCTACTGCATGTCTTCTCACGTATGGAATGCTTTGTTATTCCCATTATGCTATTGCATGTAAGATAAATTTCCAAAAATTACAAATGCATGCAACATTGAATTGATAAAAATACAATTTGCTGTAAAACTTTATTGAAAGTGGCTATTAATAAATACAGGAACTGTATATCTAGTTACTCAGCTAGCTTTCTAGAGGAAGCAGCAAATACAGTGAAGACATCTTAAGGAGTACTCAGTGTTTAAGTATAGCACATATTCTTTTCCAGTCTTCATTCAGTATACTAAAAACCTTAGTTTGTAGCTGACAAATTTAGATCAGTTCTCCATTAACTTTTAGACAAGTTAGCAGAATTAAATGTATACGTTTATTAAGACATTCCTCAGAGAACTTGACTTTATTGAATGCTCAGATCTAGGCACTTGTCATACACAAGGTATATAAAATAGTAAAGATTCTGCTGTGGAAGCCCAAGCATATAAAGACATGAACAAAAATCTGCATATAGTAATGTAGTTGATATTAAGCCAGTGCTAATATATCAGCAGAGAGAGGCAGCAACTGCTGCAGGCTCCAGGGCTGCTCTGCAGGTCTGCAACACTTCATACCCTGAACTGCTGCAGTACAGCACATTTGTGCATGGATCTGATTTTTTTTTCCACTTTCTCACTGAAGCATATGAGAATACTCTACTAAACTGCTTGAATAATTAGAAGAGCGAGGCACCTAGTGATATTTCATTAAGTGATGATAATAAAGTCTGTCTAGGATCAAACTTTCAGTTTGGAGGAGCCTGTCTCTTTTTATGTGAACCCAGAAAGGGAGTGAACATTATAGTAGCTTTTACACAGCAGTTAAATACCTTAGCTGAACTGTGGCATTTTTACTGAAAAGAACATAATGTCTATCCTTCTTGTTCACCTGCCAGAGAAAAGAAGTGATTGATTCTTTGTTCAGTACTTTATTTAGTATATAGATGAACACTGTAGAGGAGAGAAATACTAATTTGTTACAGCTCCTTAAGAAATAAAAATACATAGCCTTAGGATAAGTGGGAAGACTTTAAGTAATAAACCAGTGATAGAGTTCTTCCATCTCAGGATATATTTTTAATTTTGTCCTTTTTTGTCAGCTTTTCTCCTCCTGAGAAAAAGCACCAGACTTTCTTGGTATCCTTCTTCTTTGTAGCACTTGCTAATGAAAATCATGCTTTTACCTCCATGTAGTGGGTTGACCCCAACTGGATTCCAGGCACCCAGCAAAGTCTATCTCTCACTCCCCTCTGCGCCTGGACAGGGGAGAGATAATACAACAAAGAGTTCATAGTTTGAGATAAGTACCAGGAGAGATCAATCATCAAATACTGTCACAGGCAAAACATCCTCAAAATCTGAGGATATTATTTGAGTGTATTATTAAAAAAAAATCAGAGCAGGATAATGGGAAGTAAAAACAGACCTTAAAACACCTTTCCCCCACCTCTCCCTCCTTCTCAACTCTACCTCCTCTCCAGTGGGGAACAGGGACACGGGTAATGGGGGTTATGATCAGTTCATCACATGTATCTCCTGCTGCTCAGGAAGAGGAGTCCTTCCCCTGCTCCAGCATGGGGTTCCCCCCACAGAAGATAGTTCTCTGTTAACTTCTCCAGTATGAGTCCATCCCATGGGTGACAGTTCTCTAGCATGGGATGCAATCCTTCAAGGACAGGCTGCTCCAGCGTATGCTCCTCTCCACAGGTCTGCATGTCCCTGCCAGGACCCTGCTCCAGCACGGGCCTCCCACAGGGTCACAGCCTCCTCTCAGACACCCACCTGCTCCAGTGTGGGTCTCCTCCATGGGCTGCAGGTGGATCTCTGCATCCCTGTGGATCCCCATGGGCTGCAGGGGCACAGCTGCCTCACCATGGGCTGCACCGTGGGCTGCAGGGGAATCTCAGCTCTGGTGCCTGGAGCACCTCCTGCCCCTCCTTCTGCACTGACCCTGCTGTCTGCAGGGCTGTTCCTCTCAAGTTCTCACCCTACTATCTCTGGCTGCAATTACAACTGTGACTATGACTTTTTTTTTTTTATTCTCCTTAACTATGTTATCACAGAGGTGTTACCACCATTTCTAATTGGCATGGGGCCCATCCGTCCTGGAGCTGTCTGGCGTTGGCTCTGCTGGACATGGAGGAAGCTTCTGGCAGCTGCTCCCAGAAGCCACCCCTGTAGCCCCTCCACTACCAAAACCTGGCCGTGCAAACCCAATACACTCCATTACTGACTGTCTCTTGGGCTTTGTGTGTTTATTCAAATAATATTTAATTTATAAATTTATAATCTTGAGTATGCTATTGGTGGGTGGAGCCTTTAGTGGTAAAGATTGCACAGCATTGGATGGAGATTCTTTTTTTTCCTCTGAAAGGGAAGAAGAATATATCAAGGAAAAATGAAAGATTATCAAATACAATATGCAGCGTTTCCTTATTTCATATATTTATGTGTGTGTTTTTGATTTCAAGTTGTAAATTGGTTTACTGATTGCATGAAATTTAGATGTATAGATCAGTTGTCTCAAGGAAAAAATCCATTGCAGTATTTTGTTTGACATATATCTAGAAATCATAATGGTATACAACATGCATTAATAATCAGAAACGTTAGCATTTGAAATAATCTTCACACTTTGTTTAGTATAAAACCATATGTACTTTCATAGAGAACTTCAGCAAAAGCTTTAGAGATAGTGTTAGAAGAACTTACATGCAGAAAAACATCTAAGTAAAAGTATAATGATTAAATTATTTGAATGTGTTCTCTAGTGACCTACAATGCTTTTCCTTTTTGCTCTGACACTGGCACTTTTCTTGTATTAAATACGTTCTTATAGTAATATATAAATTCTATTAAATTGAAGTGCCTCTAGCAGTTATGTTACAAGCAGTATAAACTTCCATTGTGATTGTATATCTGTTAGTTCAAATGTGTTTACAAGGTTTTTATATTTCCCTTTTTTTATACCTTTTCTTTTAATGGCAGTAATTTTGTACACTTTAACTTGCTTGCAGTAAAGTGCTTAAGTTAAAAGCCAAGTAAATGGAAAGCTCTGAATTATTTTGAGCTGTTTTCAGCCTATTCTCTGGTGATCTTCTGTCAACTTTTTGTGTCACCATACTTGTTAGTACAGTGGAAGTTCTCTCTACTGGCTACAGTGTAATTTAATGGCAGAAATGAATCTTGTGTGAAGTCCTAATTAGCATGTATCCCCTTGTGGGGACGAGTGAGTAATAAACTACCACCTGTAGTCTCCCTTAATGCTGCCCAGCCAGAGAAGTAGCCAACACCACCACAGAGCCAGACATCTGCGCTCTCCATCCAGAGCACCCCCATTCCCAGAACTGCTTTCCCAGAGGTTAGTGCTCTGGCCCTTGTCTTCAGAGAACCTAAAGTCATTCCTGAGATTTATTGATTGTTTCACCTGCTGCAAGATTTTTGTGAGCTCTTTAGTATTCCAGAATGAAAAAAGTTCTGTGAACACACCGGCTACCAAAGTCAAAATCCCAGTTTTTTGAGAAGATGGAAACCTGTACTGTGTGGCCTCTTGTCCCACTTGATGAAAGATTACTTTCATGAAGGGATCAGGAGTGAACTGAACAACCATTCCTTGTGATTTCAAACCCAGCATTCCAGTGAAACCTTAAGAATCTTGAATTTGCTAATAAGATGTGCAGGTAGCTTGTAACCTTAGTACAGACTTCTTGGGCTTTGGGTTTTTTGGTTTAAATAAGTGGATTTGGATCAGATCTGTCCTGCTTTCTTTTTGCTCTTCACTGGTATATAAGAAAATGTTCCACTTTTTCATAATTTATTTTGCATATCCTTTGGAAAAAATCAAAACAGAGCTGAGCTGGGCATAAACCCCTTGATTTTTAGGACTTCTATAGAACATAGTGCATTGGTTTTGGTAAGTGTGGTTTGGTTGGGTTTTGATTTTAGAAAAACATTTTTTCATAGTATAAATAGCCATCCAGGAATCTTTATAAAACATAGATATTACGTTTCAAGGAGGCAGTTTTGGTGCCGTGTACTCCACAGAAGGTACTCAGGTTGATACACATGCAATGACTTGTGCTTCATGTATAGCATGTGATACAGCCATGAGAATAATAGTATAGTGTAAAAGCTGTTGGATAGTTTGCACAGATAGGAACAGTAGCAATCATGTAATATATATATATTTCTTACAGAAGCACACAGATCTCTTTAAATTTATGTTACCTGCATTGTCTATTCAGCTGTAAAAATTTGTGTGTTCTCAGCGGAAAAGAAAAGGCCAAATGAAGCTATAGTCCGTGACTCCAGCAGAATGTTTGCATTTGCAGTGAGATTTTTTTTTCACCTTGTGTTTGGTAATTAATTAAAATTAGGGAAACTGTAACTGCTTAAGGAAATTGAAAAATTATTCTTGGTCCTATGTTTCTTGCATCTAAATCCAGAATCTTTATCTATCTGACTTAAAATAGTGGGGGCACGCTTTGCCTAGATCCTACAAGAAGACTCTTACTTGTCCTGTACAAGTAAAATGAACTTTTATTTTACATTTTCTTGTTTAAATAAATTTATGCATGATGCATATAATCAGGCTCTAAATATAAAAAGGTAATATTCCCCTAGTGTCAGAAAATTTTCTGTGATGTAGTAGCTGTTTTGGGGAAAAGTCAAATATGACAGTCACTTAAGAGTTGGACTTGATGATCCTTGTGGATCCTTTCCAAGTCAGGGGCTGTGATTCTGTGATATCATTTAGCCTAGAGAGGGACTTCCTAGACCCAGATTTATTCCTCTTCTCACATATTTCTTAGCTGCTGCTCAGTATTTCATTCAGGAAGAACATCCTGCCTAAAAGTCAACATATATGGTGAAAGTTAGATGCTTGTGCAGGATAAGCTCTCTTTGGGAGAACCTTTTTATTCCTACCCCAAAGGAGTGGCATTTTACACCAACTAGGAAATTTACTTGCATCCCATCTGGATTAATAGTAGTACATATCAGCCAGCTCGTGAGAGATTCATTTAGTAATGAACATCTAAGTACATCAAAGATGAAGGATGTATGCATATCCATAGCATATTATGGGTAATTGTGATTGACAGATATTGATGCCTAAGGTTCTATGGTGTTGGAAAGAAAAATTAAACCAACTTTGTAGAGGTGGTAGGCAGTGTACCAAGTAAAGATGAGGATCATTCACGTCACACTAATCTGGATTGAGGGTACAGAGTGTGGTGGAAAAAACTGCGTTCTGCAAGCAGATGACAGATTTTAAAATTTGTATGAAATACAAAGTCAAGTGAAGACAGATGAATGCATTTTCCTTTATCATATCAGAGTTATTTCACAGATCATGTCATATAACTGAAGAAGAGTTACGTCTCTCTTATTTTCAAGGGATAATACTATTCTTCAATGAGCTGCAGATCAACTCTTATTTTTCAACAACTTAAAAGGGAACTAAAAATAACTTGACACTTTACTAAGCTGAATAGACACGTTGTTGTGCTCCTGTTGCCATTTTAAGGGTTTTTTTTACTTTTGGGAAGCAGTACAAGAAATCCTGGAAGTGATAGAGAGTGATCCATATTATCCTGGTAACATTCTACTGTGCCCAGAAATAGGTGGTTTAATAATGTAAAGATGGTGTACAATGGATTCAATACCTAGGAAAGTAGAATGTGCACACTACTTGATCTCTTGTTGAGAACATGTGACAAAATTATTTCAGTCACTTTGCAAACATTTATTTTTGTAATGGATGCTTTCATCTGGGTTTTGTGGGCTTTTTAAAAATTTATTATTATGAATAATCAGATGTTTATGTCATATATATTTTAGTCTTTGAAAATCTGTAGCTGCTTAGCTCAGAAATCAGGATGGAGCCCTTAGGAGATGAGGAGACACCCAATGAGAGGGAATAACTTTATAGAATGTGAGTGACACACGGGTGTAGAGGAATGGTGGCCAAGGAATAAACTCTCTGTACAGCAGAGACCAGAAGTCTGCTGAGAACAATGGGAACCCAGGCTTCAGAGGGACATTCCCTAGAGACCCAGAGAGCACTGTGCAGACTTCTGCAGCTCTGGTATCTGGTGTGCTGAACTGAGAACAAGCCTAAGAAAAGAGGATTGATTTACAAGGATGCAGTGGGCAAGGTGGAGATAAGGTTATGTATGTATAGTTTTGTTTCAACTTTCCTCATTTTGAGTTTTCTCCACCCCCTGGAAAGAAATCAGCTCTTTTAGTGTCTATTCTAATAAAACCTAGCTTTCCTATTAAAAAGTTGGTTTAAAATATTCAGTATGGAAAAAGAGGTTGAGCAGGTTTGTTCTTGACATGCAGTCAAGAACAAACTTGCATACCAGGGCAAGACTGTGGCACCAGGTTCACATCTATTACAGACTGACAGATTACCAAATTACAGCTGTTCTGGATTTTCCCCTCTGGTGTTGCTCCTTTTTCCAGCATACCTGCCTGCATGTTTATATGTATGATTAGTTCAACATAGAGCACTTGGTCATTAGGAAATTACTTACTTTAATACACAATTAATTTAGAATGTGATTAATTAAAGTAAGCTTAATCCTTGTCCTAAAACATCCCTGTTTTTACAAAGCTGCTTGGAAACTGTGTAAGTAAATTTAATTCAAATCTAGTTTAAGATCCAAAGATAAATGGATGAAGGAAATAGTTAAAAATAAAACACTTAGAAGTTCTGCATTCTTTCAGACTTTACTTTTCCAGAGTGTTTTGAAATAGGGTTTACTGGAAGAACCATGTAATAGATTGCAGTTGTGGTAGCTCTTTCATATACGGAGTTAAATATAATTGTTTATTAGATGCTTTGTAAAGAGTTAAGAAATACTACAAAATATTGCAAAAAATAGAATTGAGGTGTAAACTGAAATATTGAGGTGATAACTGACATAAGTTGGGGGGTTGCTGCTGAGCATCTTCATTTTGCTGGGTCAGTGTCTGTGTACTTTTATGTAGCTCTTCTGTGCTAAAGATTGTACTTTAGTTTATATCTGCTCTTAGATGCTGTTCTATCACAGGGGAAACCTACATATCTGTTTTCCAGTAGATAACCTGTTTTTCCAGTATTTCCCATTTTCTAGTCTGTGTTCCTATACTCCTAATAACGTCTAAACATTTTGTGCTGTTTTAGCTGGTATATTTGGAAAGAACATTTTAAGTGCTGCATAGGATTTTAAGATTGCAATGTTTCTTATAATTCTGGTGTTATTCTGAGCAAAGGGAGAGCTTTGGATTCTTTAAACTAACCATTGGTTGAAAACAATCTCTGGGAAAAAAGGCTTTGAAGAAAGCTCTGAACATGTGTTTGTGTCCTGAAAATTAAAATAAATAAATATTTAAAATAGAAATGTGACATCAGGAGTTTAAAATGTTTCCAGTTCTTTTAATATAAATGTTACAAATCTCCCCCTCCCATTCATAGTGTTAATATCTGTTTTAATACAGAGATGTAATCTTATTTAAGCCAAAGACTAAGAAGATTTCTCTATTTAGTAGCAATTAGTCTTTGTGGCTGAGCATTTCTGGTTTACTAGCCTTCAAAACAGTTACTGGTTGTCATTGAATCTCTCTTTTTTCTTGTATGTGAGTATGCTCAGCTTTGTGATTTTACTCTATTTTCCTCACTGAGTCAACATAATTCTTAGTGAATTTGGGGACCACAACTGAGCCCATTTTGGAAGTGCTGTATATGCCTCTAAATAGTGGTGACTGAGTCTGATTGTTTGCATATCACCCCAAAATGACTGAAGACAGTGAGTTTGAAATTTAAAACAATAAAGGATCACTGAAAGTTCAAAATACTTGCTTTTGTTTAAAAATTCTGTCATTGAATGGTACAGAATTTGTATCAGAAATACTTCTATCTAAGAAATATTAGGGGCTTCATCAAGTATAGCTTTCTGTATAAAGTGACAGAAGGCCCAAAACATTACTGCTAAAATTAATTTATGCATCAATATAGTTTCATATATATCCTGGATGCCTTAGATCAGTGTGTGTGTGTGGACTGACTGTACATACCAAAAAGCAAAGCAAGCTTAGACTCTGTTTCGTCATGTATCCAGCTGGAATTGGGAACACTCACTGCTGAAAGATCAGAGAAGCAGCAGAGAGTGCAGTAATGGGATCTTCAGTTTCTCCCTTAGTGTCTCATCAGGATGTTGTGAAAAGTTTCAGATTTTAGACACAGTCAATAAAATAACCAAGACGTTTGTTAGTGGAGCTGTGAGAGGAAATTACACCCTTGACTTTATCCTGCGTAAAGTTTTGTTCACAAGAGGCACATCACAACAGCAACCATTGGGTTCAACATGCTGGAAAAACAACAGGAAGCAAACAGCAGTTCACAACAATTCAAGAAGAAACATTACACAATAATAAATTTACTTACTAAAAAGAACCTAAAAAAGGTCAGCTAAGAGAAGGAAGTTATACCAGGTGGTATGGAAGCTACTTAAGGACACCATATGTGATATTCAGGGCCAGCGCCCACTACCTGTAATGACAGGCTTGAGAAAAAGCAAGAGAAAGACAGCAGAGCCAGACAACAGAGTAAAGGAAGTTGTTAGAAAGTAGTAGGTGTCTTTTTAAAAACTGAATTCACACCCAGATGATGTATTAAACATATTTAAATGTAAGAATGTGGTGAGACGGGCGAAGGAGTGTTTGAGCAAATGTTATCTAGAATTAAAACTGAATAGGTCTTACTTTTGAGGCACCAGGAGCAATGTGTCTGCCACTCTTCTGAGCCAATGACCTTGGTGTAGAATAAGTATTTAGAGAGGCCTGCTTCAGAGAAGTTAAATAAATCCTTTGCATTGCTGTTAGCTGTGGAAAAAATACTATGGAGAATCCCATGATGCAGCACTTCTTCCTGGCTTTTCTGAAAGACATATGAAATTGAAGTGATTCAATGGTTGTGCAACAAAATAAATGTATAAAATAAAATCACAAGTACCAGATTTTATTCACCTAGACTTTCTAAAAGAATTTAAGGGAAAAAATTGCCCATATTATTGGAGATGATGCATGGCTACATGCTTTTCAAATTGCCTTGTGGTCAGAGACTTTGAGGTTAGATAGTGTGAAGCCAGTTTTTTAAAGCAGTTCTTAAATCATCCAGGGAACTGCAAGCCTGTTATCCTGTTGTTTGTTTTAGGCAGTTCAGCACAAATTATGATGCAAAATAATATTTGTGGATGCTTGATAACTTGTGATCTGAATGGGACAGATAAACAGAAGGTTTGCAAAGAGGAAGTAAACAAACATTTTTGGAATCTTTGAAGACATAGGAAATACATGGATAAGGATCATGCTACAGTTGATGTGGTTTCCTTGAGTTTCCACCAACCTTTGATAAAGCCCCTCTCCAAAGGGGCACACAGACATAACATGAAAGATGAAGCCCCGGAATAGAGAAGTAGATGAAGAGAATGCGGCCATTCTCAAAACAAAGGTCACACCTGGAGGCTTGTGTTCAATAGATGGTCAGGTAAGAAGAATGAAGTGATATCCGAAGGTTTCCTCACGGCTACATGTATATCATCTGCATTAAAGGCTAGAGTTGAGTGCAGTGTACACCCAGATGGAGTGATTTGTCAAAAATGACAGATGAAACACATCTTAGACAGTTGTCAAGTGATGTACTTAGGAAAAAATAACCAGTCAAAATTCACCTGCAAAATGGTGAGTTCAGAACTGACTGTTACCAAGCAGGAGTAAGATTTTACAATATGGTGAATAACCATGAAAACAACATTTTAGCACTCAGCAGCAATCAAAAAGCAAAATTATGGCAATTCTTAGGGTTAAAAGTGCAAAAGAACAGCCATTATTGTACCTCTGTGTAAGTCCAGAGTTCACGTTTTCTTGAATGCAGTGTGTGGCTACTGTTTGGTGCAGGATATAGAAGTAGGTAGTTGTTTGATGTGACCAAGTACGGTTTGTCCTGTGGCAGGAATTTGACTTAACTTATGAGTAAGAGAAATTCATCTGTATATACAATCAGGTGAACATTTATAATTGAAGAGTTGTTCAGAAAGTGGTATCTGCCTTTAAGTGATTATTGTCATTAACATTAATTGGATTTGCTTAAAATCCAGGAGGTAATAATACTCCTTTGTTGTAGGCAGCACTTATGCAACATTGGCCAGTTTTATCTGAATTTTTGATTTGTCAGCACACAAACATAGTATGAATGAAAAAATAAAAGACAGTCCCTGTCATAAACAGCTTCCAGTCTTTTGAGGTTTTCTACAACATTACAAGTGTTGCACATTAATAGAAGTTCTAAAGTTTTTTAATGGGTTTTCTTTCTCTGATTTTAAATTATTTGAAGCAGTTTCCCCAAAAAAGAGTGGGAAAAAATAGTAACATCATTTTGTGTCCCTGAGATCTTTCCAGTATTGCTTTTATTCTAATGAACCATTCCATTTTATTACATTCACCGGCCACAGCTTTTTGCTCTTGGTCAAATTGCAGCTACAAATACCTTAATTGGCACTAAAAATAACATTTGGTTTTTGCCTTACAAGATCCTAAACCAAAATTAAACTCTTCTGCTTTGACTGCATGGTACACCATGGAAGATTCATCCAGTGTCAAGGAGAAGAAAAGAGCTTAAATTGGCTGAAAAATCAGAAGGGCATACATCCTGTTTCATCTGAAAAAATAAACCAACCCAAAGCCAAAGAACCAAAACCCTACAGAATTACCATGAGCAACATCGAGACAGCCAACTGTGGGACGTGAGCAGGAGAGCCAGCTGCCATACTTGAGTAATGATGAACACATTATATGGATTCCTAAAGCTGACTGGATATTCTTTGACTCTGTTTTCCTCAGTATGCTTTTCTCTCTTTTTTTTTCCGTGTTCTAAAAGTTTGTTCTTATAATATTCAGGGACCTGATTTTAAAAAATCCATAACATTCAAAAATCCCAGCTTATTCTCATAGGCAAATTTCATTTTGCATACTATGGAGCTTTGTATCCCTTAGGCTTGCAGACACCTAAGTAATCAACCTCCCATTTTTCACTGTTTTAAAGAATGCTGTCTCCCAGTGTTTCCATCTGTTATTGTCTGAAGGAACTGAAATAGTAAAGATAAACTCGAGGAAGCTTATATTTTCCATCATAGAGTTGCCAGCAGTGTGTTCATGCTGATGGTTAGTCTGGTCAGGAGGAAGTCAGCTGTTGCTCTTAGCCTGTGCTAAGCTTCGTATTTAATCTCATTGTGCTGCTCTGATGATGAATACAAAGTAACTTCCTAATATAATAGAACTCAATAAAAGTTAGCTTATTGGGTGTCTTCCTGTCAATATTTTTATTATTTTCATTGTTTTCTGTTTTTCTTTGATGATAGAAACTGGCTGCGCTGACTTTTCATTATCACAGTTCCATAAGCTGCATGTATAAACAGAGTCCTCTTATTTCATTTAAAGTCTCCTGACATATTTCTGCCTCTGTTCTGTTAAAGAAACATGAGTTTGAATGGAGAAAACATTTAAATCTTTCAGACAAGATAAGATAGGCTGTTAGAAAATTACTTTTTCTTTTAGTGTTAACTTACATTCTGAGGCTGCTCATCCCTACTTCCATATCATACTATCAGTCAGGTTAGTGTGACTGTGCACCTGTGTGGTAAACTGCATCCAAAAAGGAATCTACGCCAAAAAAAAAAAAAAGAACTCTGGACAGTCCTTGAGGAAGGGGTTCTTATTAAGGCTGAAAGAAATGCCTATGAAATTATGACTGTGACTGGAAATTGTATATGTGCATTCCATCTGGAAGACACTTTGCTCGGTCTGAAGGAGCACCAAGCACAGACTGAACAGGTTAGAGTCAATTGCTCCTGGTTAATTGGATTATGCAATCAATTAAGCAACTTGTGGAGCAGAGGTAGGTCTTAGGAGGAAGAGAGGTGACAGACCAATATGGAACAGAAGAATCATCAGCTCTTGTGGAATTAGAGCAAGCTGTAGCTATAGTTGTGGCTAGAGTTAGTGTGGTTCAAAAGCTATTCCTGTCATTGTTGCTTAAGTACTTACTCAACATACTGAGATTGCTTGCACAGTGTGTATTCCCTGCATTTTTTTAGAATTACTTAGCTTTGACATAACACATCTTTTTTGTCAGTGGGAAAAATTATTAGAACCAAATTTGTATCTATTGAAATTTTATCAGGCCTCCCTACTGGCTTGAAATATAGAGAAAAGTTCAAAAGTTGGATCTTGTTTGGGATTTTTTATAAAACAGTGGATTTTGTTAATTAGTAAAAATCATATGATGAGTAGACTTATGTTAAGAAACACCTTCCTGTTTACCAATATTTCCTATAAAAGAGACTGATTCTTCTGAGGTGTTGCGAAGATCTAGTCAGAGCTCATCATCTCGATTTTCTTTGTGGTTAATGGAAGGGGAGAGAGAGAGATTAAGTCCTTGAGACTGCATTTCTATCCCTGCTGGTTTAGTATGAGATGAACTGCTTTCTGAAGAAGAAGGTGTGTTTAGGGTTATCAGAGGGAGCATAGGTCTAAGAATGCACTAAGTATTTTCAGGCAGCTAAAGCTGTGGGAGGCGAATCCCACTGAATGTGTCATTTGTTAAGGTCATTGTGTGGGCTGTGACATAAACTTTATGGTGTATGTTTCTTGTATAACTTTAATTTATATTTTACCATGGCTGTTGTAATCTTGTAACTGCTGGTTATATGAACAAGCAGTTCTCTTGGCTCCTCTGCATGCCACATGCATGGGAAATCTATAGCAAACTGTACCATTAGTGGAAAAAAAAAGGTTTTACTTTCTTCTATTAGGTTGTGAAACAGCTCAGATTGATTGCATGTCACCTTGTTTTCACATGAGGAGGCAGAAATTAAGTCTATTTTATTACTCTTTCAAGTCAAATCATATAAATCTTTTTGGAGTTTCTTTCTCTGCTAACTTCTGTGAGAGTCCTCCTTTTGCCTGCCAAAACCTTACTGTTCTGGAATTATGCTAAGAAACACAGCATTACAAGCTTGAACAGTACAATAGGTTTATATAATAGCTTTGGAATATTTTTCCTGTTATTTTCCATCTCTTTTCTTATGTATGCAAACAAGGTGTTAGCTGTTGTGATCACTGATACCAACTGAGCAAATGTTTTCATTGAGCTTTCCATGCTGTTGCACAGGTATGGCTTTTGTTTTTCCTGAGCAGATAACAGCTCACTTTACCCCTACCAGCGAGCTGTTTGAATTAATCCCTTTTGTGTGCATTGCTTTGCATTCATAAGCATCTGATTGCATTTGTTCCTGATGTTGAATCACTGGTAGCTCCCACACATGGAACAGTAGATACTACACAGATACTAGAATACAGGGCAAAGAATAACCAAAATTGCTAAAGGACTGCCACTCTAGCTCCTCAAGAGAACTAGGCAGAGTCTTGTATTTGTCTCCTGTGTTGGAGGAAAGTCAGCATAGTTCTGGCTTCCTTTCAGTCAGGCATTTATCTTAATACCTACACATGGGAAGACTGTATTCATTCTGCCTTTTGACAGCTTCACCGTGGTCTCTTCAGACCTTCTGCTCTCCTGAGCTACTTAGGATAAGGAAAGTTGTGGATTTGACTCAAAACATTGGTCAAATCCTGGCTTCTTCCCTTTTTATTTCAAGTCATCTCAAACCAAAGACGGGTGCTTGGCTACACACCATGCTGGAGTTTCACTGAGATTTGGGGATCTCAGATGCTTAAAGAACAAGTTAGGCTGCTTTGCTGAGAGCATAGATTAAAGTAGTGTTATTGGCAAACAGGGCTGTTCAGGTCAACAGAGGGCTGAGAAATTGTGCAAAACAATTCACCTATTTTAACACAAATACTTGCATGAAAATCCAAATTAGATCTCAAGATGAAACACTGGTGTTTTGTTTATAGCATCTTTCGCCATTCATATCTGCCTTCAGTCCTGATATTTTATGCCTTCAGGATGACACAGACGTTATTTTTCCCACATCCCATATGTCCAAATCACATATAAAGATATTTAGCTCAAATACCATGGGTGTGAAACATTCCACACTGTGGGTCCAGGGTGACGTTTGGCATGTCTTTAATGTGCTGTGGTGTTCAATTACAATACAGCAAATTTATTTTTATGCAGCCTTCTTCATTGAAAGTATGGAAAATTGCTTTGCAGTGAGTCATCTGAGAGCTAAGGAACTAAAAGTCTGTAGTGATATTTAAAGAGAAAGTGGCTCAGAGCTGACAAAGTTCAAGACAGAAAAAGAAGCAGAAATTAAAGAGAGGGCCTCCAACCATGGAGAAAATAGCGACAAAGACTGGTTAGGGGGAGGAGTGATGAGAAAGCCAAACACACTGAGAATGTCTGAGACAGTTCAGGAGATTATGCATATCATTCTGAAACAAGCATTAGGCTTCAGATGTCTCTCCTGTATCACACCAGCCTTAGCCAAGCAAGGTTGCTTTGTCCCTAAGAGAATGGTGTAGATCCAGATAAATATGAGTACTAGGCTCAGGGCACTGTAAAGGATTTAGAAGCATGCAGGTATGGGTCGAGGGAAGGATTAATGTCTTAACTTTCTAGAGCAAAAATTTGAATGTGGTGTTTTCACCTTGGCTGAATGCCAGGCACCCACCAAAGCCATTCTATCACTGTCCTCCTCAGCTGGACAGGAGATAGAAAATATTACTAAAGGTTCACAAGATAAGGGCAGGGAGAGATCACTCAGTGATTACTGTCATGGGCAAAACATACTCAGCTTGGGGAAACTAGTTGAATTTATTACCAATAAAAATTAGAGCAGGACAGGAAAAAGTAAAATCAAATCTTAAAAGCACCTTTCTGTGCTCCCCCCAATCTACCCAGGCTTAACTTCATTCCCAGTTCTCTACCTCCTCCCCACCAGCAGCACAGGGAGATGGGGAATGAGGGTTTCAGGCTCTTCATCTCCTCAGGGAAAGGAGTCCTTCTCCTTCTCTGGCATGGGGTCCATCCCATGGGAGACAGTCCCTCCAGCATGAGTTCTTCCCACAGACTGCAGCTCTTCATGAACTGCTCCAGCGTTAGTCCTTTCCCACAGCATGCAACCCTTCAGGCACAGTTTGGGTCCTCTGTGGGGTCACAAGTCCTGCCAGCAGACCTGCTCCAGCGTGGGCTCCTGTCATCACAGGACCACAGATCCTGCCAGGAGCCTGCTCCAGCGTGGCTTCCAATAAGGTCACAGCCTCCCTCAGGCCTGCACTTGCTCAAGTGGAGGGTCCTCAACAGGAGGATCTCTGCTCCACCATGAACACATGAACCTCCATGGGCTGCAGGGGCACAGCTGCTTCACCATGGTCTTGACCACAGACTGCAGGGGAATCTGTTCTGGCATCTGGAGCACTTCTTCTCCACTGACCTTGGTGACTGCAGAGTTGTTTGACTCACATATTCTCACTCTGCTCTTCTCTAGTTGAATTGCATCTGCACAGTAACTTTTTTCCCTTTCTTAACTATATGTTATAGATATATGTATTTATATATATATGGATAACTGTGTTACCCCAGAGGCATTACTGCCATCACTGATGACTCAGTGGCCAGCAGCAGGTCCATCTTTGAGCTGGCTGATATTGGCTCTGCTGGACATAGGAGAAGCTTCTAGCAACTCTTCACTGAAGTCACTACTGTAGTTCCTGTGACCAAGATCTTGGCATGCAAACTCAATACATAAAAGAAAACTGGCATTCTGCAATCCATGATGTTTAAATGTGTGGGGATTTTGTTAGATCATGAATGAAGGAATTCCAGTTAGTTAGACAGCAATTATTATAGACATGAATATGGACTTCAGCAGCAGTGCACTCAGAGGCAAGATAGTTTTTTGCTTCTGACCATATCTTCCTTGGCTAGTGCTAGAGGGGCTAATTGTCAGAAGTGAGTGCATGGGAGGAGTAATCAGTTCAGAGTCAGAGATTACTTTAAAATTTGGGCTTTGTATGTAGGGCTAAGGTCTGAGTAAAGAAGCACAAAAGCTGTCTTGAAGAGCAAGAGGGACTTATTTCCTGTGACATCTGAGGCTTTTGAAGAATTAGGTAGTAAGGAAATGATAACGTAGCAAGGGAACGGAATCAAGACAGGCTGTTAAAGAGATTAGAGATTACTTGCCAAGGTCACTGTTGCCTGGCATGCTTTTCCTATAAAGTTGATGTCCAAAACTGTGCTAGCAGTTAAGATATCCCAAAGGAGAAGAATGTTTAAGGAGGAGAAAAGAGATGAGTCAGAAACGTATGCCTGGTGTTTTTAAAGCACAGCACTGTCATGAATGGATATCATCAATATAAACACTATCATCTTTCATTGTAAATTATGTACATTCTTCTTGTGATCTTAGTCAAGTCTACCAGCTGCTGGTGTGGGACTCTTTGGGAGGCTTTCTCATGTCATGTCACCCAGTCTGCCCATACTAGTTTTTTTTTGCTCTGGACATTCTTTTGACCTCTCTCTGTATAGAACTGTATTATCTGCCTTAAGAAAGTAAATGGGATGTAAAGTATGTAGCATGAAGGAGAATACAGTCTTTATTGAAAGCAGAAGGGAAAAAAGCGTGTCTTTTTAATGCATTCAGAAAAGTTGACTTTGACATTGTAGTACTAAAAGACATTGTAAGCATAAAAGTAAGGTTAGAGCCACTCAGGTATCCCAGAATTTGAAGGGTGTCATATTTTATTGTATGCAGTTCTAAAATGCTTATTACAGATCTTCTTATTTACAGCTCTCATGTCTCTTTTGAATCTGCAGAAGAGGAATATCAAGGGCAAACCAAGAGAAAGCGCATTCGAAGGAAGAAACAAAAGAGCAGTTCACAAATCTCTAGCAATTTCCATGGAGAACAAACAGATTTGGGAATGCAAGAGACTGTTGTTCAAGATAATTTACAGCTGCAACAAACAGACGGTCCCAAAATAAGCAAAAACAAAAAGAGGAAAATGAAAAAGAAGCGACAGAAAGAAAAAAAGAGAGCAGCTGGCTTAGTAACAAAAACTACCAGTGTGGATTTTACATATCAGCCTGACAAAAGCAACAAAGAAGAAGCAGCAGGCTTAAAAGACATAGGTGAAAAGGCAGATAGCATTCTGGACTTCCTGCAGGCAACACAACAAATTTATTTTACTGACAGTATGTACCACTCTTTTTATGAGTATTACCACACAGGGGAAAATGGATATGCATTTATTACGGCTGTAAAATGGGACAAATCTACTAAAGAAGTGTCTCTCTTGAAGAGAGGCATGTGAGAAGAAGTAAGGCATGTGAATACCTAGTATTTGTCCCACTTTCTGGTCTGTACATGAATATGCAAGAATTCACATCAATAGAAAAAACCCGTGGTCCTCTGTCTTTAAAAATGTACATGATGTTCCGTGCTCTTCTCTTAAACATTCAAATGCACTTGGGACAGGTGGTTAAAATTCTTTTTCCCCTCTTCATTCAAACATCCAGAAGGATTACTTGCTTTCAGAGAACTTCAAATAAGGGCAATTGCTATCCTAAACTACTTTCGTGTTTAGTATCTCTGAACCAGTCTACTTTTCTGAATGCTCTGTGTCCCGGGAGATTTATTTGAATTCTATAAGGAAATCTAGACAGACAGCATGTACAGGAACAGGAAAGATACTTTTGGCACTAGGAAAGTATATTGGCATAAAATGCTTGTGAACAAGTTGAATGGGAACTGATGCTCAATGCACATTCCCTAGTACTTTTAAAAGAATTGCATGGATTTTTCCCTAATGGCCTATCCAATGTTCATTGGTCACTGTGGAGCTGAATGGAGAATATTAAATAACTTACCTACCTGTCTTAGTCCATCTTGAGGCAGTGCTGTCAGCTTCTAGTACCATAAAATTCATCTTTTGGTTACAGAATTACTGTAAAAACCTTGTTAAGATGACATCAGGGATTTCATGTTAACTTTTTCAAGATTTATGCATAGAATCTTCTTTGCTTAATGTTAAATTTTCCTGCTGCATCAGGTCTTCATACTAAGCCTAGCATTTGAAATCTATCCTACTTTCTGGCTAAGGTATTTCCATCACCAAAATTAATAATTTTACTACTTCACCATTTGACTAAGTAAATGCAAGCTAAGCTACTTGCATTTGCTGTAGTGGAACTCCACAGTGACTGAGCAAGATTGCAAATTCTTCAAGTTCTGCTGTTAGTACATGACCCAGAACAGAAACCTGATGAATTGTCCACAGCTGTGTTGCATGTTGATTTTTAAGCAAGTGTTATTGAACTTCCAGCTTTCCTGCAAGTCAAGTTCAGGTTTTGGTAGTTTTTGACAGACTGAGTGGCTCTAGTTTCAAACCAGCAGATTGGAGTGTTGAGCCAGTGAGGACCTTGGAATCCACAGAGGGAATTCTTAGTTGAAAGGAATTTCATCTACAGATGAGATATGACATCTGTAAATCAGAGTGTGACTAACTTACTTGTTAGGTAATTCCCAGTTTATATATAGATCTGACATTAGGCTGTTTGCCTTTTCTAGTTGAATAACTTTAGCACTCCCTATTTTTTTTAGATGAAATTGGAAGCCATTGCTTTTAGCTGCATTTTCAAATGGTCACATTGGATTATGCTTCTAGTGCATATGTTAAAAATCTGAATGGGGAAAATTCTGTATTTCTCAAGTGTCTTGCTGGTAAAAAAAAATTATAGACAGTCTGTTTAAAGGGACAGACAACACGTTGCTGGAATGAAAGAGTGAATTTATGGTTTAGTACTATATAAACAATTGTATTGGGTGTGGCTGAGCTGGAGCTCATTTGTGCACAGCAGCCCTCACAGTGCTTTGGAAAGGTGCTGATAACACACCAGAGTTTTGGCTACTGCTGGGCAGTGCTGGCATCTTATCAGTGCTGTCTCTCCAACATTCCCCTCCATCCAGGGGCTGGGAATGGACAAGATCCTGGGAGAGGACACAACCAGGCCAGCTGACCCAAATTAGCCAAAGGGATAATCCATACCAGATGACATCAGCTCAGATATAAAAGCTAAGGGAGGCAGGAAGAACAGGGGCATTTGTTCTTATACAGTGTTTGCCTTTTACAATGTTTGCCAATGTTAGCATGGGCTGAAGCCATGCTTCCCAGGAAGTGGCTGAACATCACTTGCTGGTGAAACATAGAGAATAAACCCTTCTTCCTCTTTAATTATGTGTGTGCAGACATCTGGTAGTTTTAGTTGGGTTTTTTGTGGTTTTGGGTTTTTTTAGCAAACTGCCTTATCTCAACCTATAAGCTGTTTTTCATCTCATTTTCTCTGCCCTGTCCCCTGGGAAGGGGAATGATGGAGTATCTTGATGGGCACCTGGCATCCAGCCAAGGTGAACCCATTACACCAATGTGTGTCCTTCTCTGCAGTCTTGCATGCTGCAATAGTTGCTTTTTAATTAAAAACATAAAGGTGCAATACCAAAGTAGTTGTTTGCCTCCAGAAGTGCTTTGCAGTAGCTCCACAGAGTTGTTCCCTTCTCCAAATGTCTGTGCAGTTCATAATATATATTAGTGTGTAGGAAGCAAAAACACAGTGCTTTGGCCACAGTACAGTTTCCTCTTCACACCTTCTTTCTCTGCTAACTTTGAAAATTTGATTGTCCTTGCATTCATATCGTTATGGTTCCTATTGTCCTTTTTATTTACTGATTTTTGTTGTTTTTCCTTTACCATTGTTTTAATATTTAACAAAAAATGTTTAACAAGCTACTCTTTAGTATCTGATATTTGGTTGTAATTTGTACTAAAAAGGAAGATGCTGTCTTAGGAAAAAAAAATGTAATTAGGAAAATCCTCTGAGTTCACTGAATATTTTTAACACAGTTTTCTAACTGTTTTTGCAGAGAAATCACAGTGCAGAGATGCTGCTGTAAATTCAGCAACTGCCCAAGAGCTCTTACAATGTCTTGAATTTCGCACCATCTCTTCCTCAGATGTGACTCATCTGCATCGGCTGAAATCCCTTGTATTGCTACAGGATATTGAGAGATTGAAGGATGCTTTGAAACAATTCCAAGAACAATCTATGATGTCTCCTGGTAGGTACTATTCACTCATGTTCATACACTGATATTTTTGTGTGCATTATAATTCACGCAGCTTTATTTTTTTTAATTAGGAAGCTGTAAATAATGATGTGATAGTAAATATATGCTTATACAAGATATGAAAACATAATTCTCACCAAAAATACAATGATATCCCTATTTCCCATTTGTTTACAATCAATATAGAAGCTTTTCTCATTTTGCAGCAACTACAGAATACAACATGATTCAAGGGTTTAAACTAATATTTTTAAAATCTGAAATGTTTTAAGATTTAATCATAATTAAAGCATATTTTTAATACATTCCCATGGCAGACTTTTTAAATTGCAGAAATTAACTTGTTTATCTTGGAGATTTCACTCCTCCAGCTAAGGATTAATTTTTCATGCATAAAAATCAATAAAACCCATTATTTTATTTCTTTTTGGTCACCACATGGCTTCTTTAATACACAAACTTTGCAAGCTAAACTTTGATTTACCGTTTTGGTTTTGTTTAAATATAAACATCTGGTTTAAGTTTCTAAATAATACTGTTGATAATGCAAAAATTTCAAGATACTCTTTATAACAAATACTATTCTGAAGTCATTCATAAAAAGAAAAATTACTGTGTTACTAAATTTTTTCATGCCTGAGGCACAGGCTCCTTCTGTTCTCTATTATGACCCCTATAATTTTAGTAGAATCTCTTCTTGTACAGTTAGTAGTTCTTCAAGTGAATGTGGGATCAGCATGTAGTCCACATGAGGTATAATGATTCATTTTTCATGTAGTCTTCATTTAAACAGTCATTGCTACTAGTCATTAGAACTTGTGTTGCAGCATCAGACAAAAATCTACAAGATGTGCTGAATTTTCTTGCCTCCCAAAGAATTTAGTCAGAGTTGAGAGTAGTTAGCTACAGCATGAGAGAATCTCAGCCATTTTAGGTTGTACTCTAAGTCTTTCGAAGAGTATCAGCAGTGTGGTAGCAGTGTAATTAAGATTGTAGCCATTGGAGGCTTAGCAACAGCATTCAAAGAAGAGACATCTGCTTGTAACTTCATTAAGTAATTTACAGCATGATAGTGGCTAAAGATCCTCATCTAGACTGGAGCCTACTGGATGCTGTATGTGGACAGAGAGAGGAGAGAATTCCTGCCTGTGGAGTTCAGATCTGATACATTTTGAAAAGGATGCTCTTAGAGAAGTACATATGTATTCTTTTAAGGGTAGATATGAGGTATGACAACCCTTAAGGTTCTGATGGATGTGAAGTATCCACGTATACATGGAGTGAAATCCTTCTGTGTATTTCAAGCCTACAATCTCTGATCTTAATTACAATCACAGTCTCATTGGATGTAATACATGAGTGCAAACCAAGTAGAAATCAGCAGGCATCGTGAAAATGTTATTACCCTTTATTGAATGAACTAATTCAGCTTTTCTTGATTAAATCCAAATGGAATTGAAGTGACAACATTTGGGATAATCTTTACAGGCCTTGTCTAACTTCTGTACAATACAGTTGGAGTTCTGTTGGGTTTTGCAGCCTTGAGAAAAGTTGCTCTGTTTACTTTTGTAAAGCAGAAATGTCAAAATGAAGAGAGAAAACAGAAGCAAATTAAAACCCCTAATTTTCTAATGTATGTATTCATCACTTGAAAAAGCAAAAGAAAATTTTATGAGTGATTTTTAAAATTCAGTAATGTTTCTGCTGGTACAGCCTGGAATTGTTTACTCTTCCAGTTGATTTTTTCCCTAGTAACTGCTGTCACTCTGGGCTCAATTCTAATCTCATTCCAAGTTCACAGTGGTGTAACCATAGTAGTTTATTTGATATTCATGAGGTACAACAACATAAGAAAGAGGAAAAATACATTCTTATAAATTATTAAAGGATAATTAAGCACCTGCTAGTCATTAAGTTTCCTCAGCAGACTTTAAAAAATACATCCTATTTGTAATTCCAGAAATTCAGTGAATGAAAATACAATGCTCTGAAATTTTACGTTGAATTAGACTTTTAATTATACTCTTTTTCTGTACATTTGGCTCAAAATCAGGTCATCTTGTCCAGTGTGGGTTTTTTACATTTTAGTTTTCATTCCCAATGAGCAGGTGATGAAAGTTAAGAGTTACAAAGACCTTTGTAATATAATACCTTTCTATAATAAGAACTTGAATTTGTTAATAGACCCTTTGTTGTACTAACAAATTCAAGTTCTTACTATAGAAAGACAAGTTAGGGCTGTTTATGAAGTTAAAAATGCACAGTACATAATAGTATTCTGTAATTTTTTTATGATTTTATCTTATTATCTTTTCTTTCTTTATTTTGTAAAAATAATACAACTTCCTAAAATCAAGGGGTTTTTTATCATGTTGATATGGAATGACCTTTCCTTCTAGTACTTCGCATCCCTGAAAAAATAAACATTCCCTGTAGTTCAAGAAATAGTATGTTAACCCTTTTTCCCATGGTTATTTAAATGCCATCATCAAGGAGATGCATGCATCAAAGATGGGTGCATGTTTTGTTCAGTTTTATCTTTAATTCCAGGAAGGGAAGCATAAGAAAAAAATAAGAAGTGATGCATCTCTTCATATAAGTGCACATTCTCCACTAGTAAAAATTACAAATTATCCACACCATTACGTTCTTTTATTTCCTCATATATGGATGTTATGGTTTCATCCAACTTTCCACTGGGATTACCAAGTCCCACTTGGCAAGCTTATGCCTACTGATGATAAGGGTGCTTTAGAATAAAGCCATGGGCTGTTCCAGGTCTGCAGATTACAAATTCAAACCCACTAGTTCAGTACTGTGATTTGGTATTTCCTTTGCATCTCTTAGCTGTTAGTCAGATTGAAAATCACAATGCATCCAAAAGAAAAAGAATCAAGAAACAAATTTCTGTTTTATCTTAAGCTCTTAGATCCCAATTTTTGAGTCATATCGAAGAAATTCTTATCAAGGGTGATGGTAGGGTCTGATAAATTTTGCAGGAAAAGGAAATACTAAGGAGATTCAGACACACAAATTATCAACATTAGCTATTATCTTTTAACTCTTCATTTAAATGAGAAAAAAACCAAGAAAATCTCTATGGTTGAGAGGTCCTGGTTGTTCTGTTTAGTTGTCATCCTCCATCAACTTACCTTGTACTTTGTGCTTCAAGTGCTCTGTCAAGTTGCCTTTGACCTTGTACATGAATGATCAGCCAAAGGTGAGGTTGGTCAGGAGTGTTCATGTGAACATGGTTATCTAGAGTGTCATTGTTCTCAGTCTGTGAAAGAGAACAAAATGCCCTAGTACTGGTTCCATTTATTTGGTAGTCATTAACAAAAAGTACTTACCTCTACCAAAAATCTTGTGTATGTGCAGGGAAGAGAATGTTTAGAAGTCACAGAGACATGGATTTCTCGTGATGGGGGCTTTGCTGAGCTCTGATAGAAAGTCCATGGCCATTAGCAGAAGGAAGCCAGAGACCTTCATGATCCTCCATAGTGCA
>VYZP01072753.1:0-29661 GCA_013400635.1 Hypocryptadius cinnamomeus | reverse complement strand
TTAGAATATATAACTCTATATAATATAGTAACATATAATGTAATATTGATATATAACATATTATATGTCTATATAATATTATACATAGTATCATAATATAATATCCAGTATATTTAATATGCTATATATAATATGTATATATTATTTTATATGTATAATATTATATATCTCTAATATAATATTCCATTTGGATGCTATAATCTTGTGAAGAGTACCCTGTGAAGAATAAAATTTTATAAAATAATCTATTTATTTTTAGTGTTTAGGAGATGGTTTTGTGACTCATGTACCTCGTGCTTTAAGAAAAATGTTGA
Source organism: Hypocryptadius cinnamomeus (assembly GCA_013400635.1). Classification (NCBI taxonomy): domain Eukaryota; kingdom Metazoa; phylum Chordata; class Aves; order Passeriformes; family Zosteropidae; genus Hypocryptadius; species Hypocryptadius cinnamomeus. Next base: position 29,347 of record VYZP01072753.1, on the reverse strand, counting down.
AGAAATCAATACAGAAAACCTGGCAGGACCTCTGAGCTATTTCAGATCATAATATTGTCATTATTATCTTTATTATCATTACTATCACCTGTTACTAGTACAAGGGTAATATTTCGGGTTTCATTGATCTTGTCAGCCAAGCCAGGACTCAGCACAAAGTCTGTGATTATGTGACCTAGTGTAATGCTAATTTTAGAGGTAATAATATGGGACATCAGTGTTCCAGTGATAAGATGATATTAAAATAAATATGCATTCAAAAGAGATTGAGTCATTTATGGTTTTTGCAGATAATAACAGCACTCCTCCATTTTGCAGCAATATTTCCAATTGAGAAACATGAAACTCTTCTGATTATTTCCTGTCTGGTGACTTCAGAGAAGGAAATGCTGCACTTTATAGAAATGGAATTATTTAGGAATTATTTAGGTTTGACAGTCACTGACTCAGAATGTCTCTGGTTTAAGATGCAGATCTGTTATAAGAATTTCAGTAATACTTCCCAGGTCTTTTTTCCTGCAAAATGCAATTTATTTTTCTGAGCAAATCTCAAGGATTCCATAAGAATATTTTGTCATGGCCTGTATTTCTCCTGTAACAATTACCTTATTAAAGTTCAATTATAAATATATACAATATATACAATTCAAAGTTCAATCATACATATATACAATTCCTCATTAAAGTTCATTAAACTGGTCTGCAGAAATCTGATGACATGTTGCTTTCTGATATTCTCAATCACTCAAGACTGACTTAGTTTTTCACTAAAATGAATTAAATTACTAAAAGTGAATGTAATTACATTACAGCATGTTTAGAACACCTAACTAAAAAAAAAACCCCAGGACTTAGTCCCATTGCAAAACAATCCTCAGCTTGAACTGTGATTTAGTTATGTTTATGTACTTCAGAATAAATACATTCATTAAATAGAAAGTAAAACTGGGGGAAAAAAAATCATATTATACAGATCTTTATTAAGAGTTTCAGCTGGGAAACCTTTGACCATATTTTCAGCTTGAGGAAGGCAAAATGACAATATACTCCACAGTGAAAACTGGTAGACTAAATCTAATGTTACCTCTGTTATAAAAATATTTTGAATGCTTTAAATTTAAGTTGACAGCCTGTTTATTCTGCAGCACCCAGTACTTTATTCCCAACTTATTTTTGTGCCAGGATAGACAGGAGTTGTTGATAATGGGGACACAAAATCCATAGGAGGAGTGGTTTTTTTTTTAGGGTACATGATCCTAATGCATACAGAAAACTGTGGGATTAGGGATGCTGGGTTTTTTCTATTTTTTTGGTGAACAGCTAGAAAACATCCCAAAACCAGGTAGTCACAGGTCATTATGTCTGCTCAATTGTACATCTGGAAGCAAAGAAATGCCAGATAACTGAGCTGCCTTCTGTCTTGTGTGGTTTTTCTGGCAGAAGGACTTTGAAAATGCCATTAAAGAGCTTTTTGATATCCTCGAGGAAGAGTTGGGTAAACACAAGGCTCATGCCCTTAAATCTCCCACAGTCTGCTGAAAACCCACTGCCTTTTTCATTTGGCCACTGATTTTACTGGCCCTACCATGATTTACATATAATGATCCCTAAACTGTGTGTTTGTAGTCTGTATTTGAAAGCACGCCTGGCTTGGTAGAGCTGCAAATTTGCCTCCAAAATGGCTTTCTGGGTTCACAATTTCTCTTAGGAACTTGGAAAACAACAGGTTTTTCTTCTTTCCTGGAGGATTTTCCCACTGGTGGGGCTCAGACACAAGACAAAGATGCCAGTTTTGATCTCAGTAATGTGATTTTGCAATCAACCCAGAGCCCCAGGGCCCCCTCTGCCTCTCAGGCTGGTGAAGCCTTGTCTTTGGAGCAGGAGGAATTAGAAGGGAGAGTGTTTTTACTTCTTCTGTGGTGTGAGAAGCAAGGAGATAAAAAACTTTTGGAAAAATGCCACTTGGTTGATCACCTATTTAATTTTTTGCATGTTCTGTACTCGCTGGTTGTTGAAGTACAAGCTGTTCCCTTGAAGAAACTTCTACCTTCTGTTCACAGGAGAGTGCTAGATTTGTACTCAAAAACCAGGGAAACACAGGGAAGTGAGACAGCCTTGGAATTCTCAGCATACTGAGTGAGAGGCTCATTTAAACTTCCTACCTGTGGCAGGGCTTGTGCTATTATCAATTCAGGACTGTTTTGAAGAACGATGGTAATTCTTATTTGTTTGAAAAACCTCTCTTTGCTAAGTTTCATCTGGGGTAAATATCTGGGCATGAATCATCAGATCTGACCAGAATTTCATTTCCAGTCTGACATCAATTATCAAAGCACCTTTGATAAAACATTGCCTCCCGGGAAAATCAAGATGCTCCCGTTAAAAAACACCACCCTATAATATATTAAAAAAAAAACCCAAAAAAACAAACCAGTGTACAGAAATAAATACCCAAACAACAGAAGTAAAAGGGAAATGATGTTAGTATGAGTCACCTGACTGACTCTGTGTCTGGTGTAAATCAGGAGTGTTTCTAGAGCTGCCAGGGCATTTATTCAAAGTTAAAATACTGCTTATAGAAGGGGAATGACACACCGTTAATTTCTCTGTGCACAGTTCCTGAGGTTTCTGGAACTTGGATTTTCTTTAATAATTTCCAGACCCAGATGCACTACTGATATCTTCTGTATTAGAGTGCCTTCCATTTCATCTCTTACAACAGACACACCTTGCCCACATCTGCTGGCAGTCTGTTATCAGAGCTGTGAATTTAAAAAACAGTATCTGCATGTGATGCTCATTGTCTTTAAGCAATAAAATGCAATCAAATCCATCCCCAAATGCCAGGATTTGGGGAACTTCCTTTCACTGGGTATCCAACCCTTTTCCCATCCCAGATGGTAGAAGAAAGGTCAGAAAATCATTTAATACAGAGAATACTTCTCTTTAGCCCTCCATCTGCTACTTTCTCAGATAAAGTGTGGTAGATTTTCTTTATGTTCATTATCTCTATTCCATGTCCTAAGGAAGTTTAAAATTAGGAAAGACATTTTGTTCCCCAGTTTTAGGTTTCTGCACAGCACTGCAGGGAGAAGAGATACCCTCCAGAAAATAAAGCAAAATCCTGTGGTGGTGGAAAGAAAATCTGCAGTAGGTTTGATCCTATTGCAAAGGTACTTCCTGAGGGCTGTCAATAAAAAATCACACTAATAATATTTTTAGAGATTTATTTCCCCTTTTAATAACTGTTGAGAGCTTCCTTTAATAAAGCTTTAATCTGGAGAAGGCTGCCTGTGGAAAGCTGTGAATTTTCAAGTATTCAGTACTGTGTTTCAAGGTTTACTGAAGGCTCCTTAAACAAGGAAGGAGATTTATATGTATGTGGTACAAATACAGCAGTCCTTTGGATAAAAATTCCCTCCCTTCCCTCCACAGACAACCAAAAAAAAAAAGAAACTTAAACACTTATCACTTTATTGCATCGGTTCAGAGTACTTTCTCAAACCCATAACAGATGTGCTGCAAAAATTAATACACCACTTTCTTCATTTGCTTTCCACTTTAACTGTTGAACACATTTTGCTTCAAAACTCCATTTGCAAACTTCATTTGCTTTGCACTTTGTTTTTCAAGCCAAACCCCAGAGCTGCAGTGCAGTTTGAGTTCTGAGGGTGCTCACTGACAGCCCTGGGGTCTCACCTGGCCATGGCTCAGGGGACCAAGCCTGGAGCAAGGAGCTCTGCTCATGAGAGGCCATCAGAGGAGCCCAAGTGAATCTTGATTGCCCATGTAGAGCTGTAGGACTAAGTACAGAGCAAGAGGACTTGAAATAAAGTCAGTGAAACATGTCAAAGCAGCTTAATGTGGAATTTTTTTTCTTAATTTTTCAATCATAATCGAATTTATGGCACTTGCAAAATTTTGGCTTGTCCTACTGTTGGTCTAGAAAGGGACTGAGAGCAAGAGGATGGGAGAGTTCCCCAAAATTTTGAACACCTTTTCCCCTTATTGTTGTTTCAGGTGAGGAAAGGAAGAAGATAGGGTAAAGCAAATAAAAAGCCAATGTTCAAAGATACTTTTTGAACTCCCAGAATGTACACTAGTTGTTGAAGTCTGTAATTAGACCCCTTTTGTGCTCAGAAAAACTGGAGCACAGGCAAAGTTACAAAAGACCTTGGTTTTTTTTTACATATAGGTTTCCTCGGTCTCCTCTGAGGTTCTTGAACCAGGAAGAATTTCTCTTTTGTTGGCAGTTTCTGGTTCTTTGCTGGTTGATTTTTCTGCGTTTTTAATATCTGTCTTCTCTTTGCCATCTGGTTTGAAGCTTTTCATAATTAAAACACAGAGCACTATGTGCAAGACACAGCATCCTGCCCGTAGTCCTGCAATGAGGCCAAGATACACATTCCTAGGGGGGAAAAAAGGAACAAAATACATTTATATTAATAAAACTTTCCAATTCTGTATGGAACCAAGTAAGATATAAAGAGCAATTTGACAAAACCATCTATTCTCAGCCAGGTATTGCTTCACATTTGAAAATAAGAAAAAACAGGCAGAAAGCAAATGACCTCGTGATATTTAGCCCCAGACAGGCTCTAATCAGGTCTCAGACTTACAGCAGAAATGTCTGGAGGGTGCTGCCATCCAGCAGACTCTACTTTAGGGCTGACAAAAGAGGAGCTGCACCAGCTGGGCCTTTTTGCCTGTTGTGCCTGTCCTTGCCCAGCTCCTCCCTGGCACACTCAGTGCCCCTGGCCACAGTTCCCCAGCCATTCGTGTCCCTCCTCCAAGGGGATTTTGTGAGATTTCTTACACAACAGGAAACAAATAAATGAGGGATGAGAGAGAGAATCTGCAGAGCTACAGGTACTCCACAGTTTTTCAGCACCCCACAAAGCCAAAGTGTCACAGAGTTCCTCAGTGCACTTATTTCATTATTCAGTGCAGACTACAACAAAAGAACTAATTCTCGTGACTTCAAATTCTGCAATTTTAGATGTCAGACTGAATAAAAAGTATTTGGTTTATTTACCTATTAAGGTCTAGTCAGAGTAAGGAGCAGTGGTGCTGTTAGACCCTAATCACACAGCTGGCATGAGCAAAGTCCACCTTGTCCTTGCTGCCCAGATTCCCAAACCCCAGTGAGGATTACCTGAACTCTTTTGTGTCATACACTCGGCAGGATCCTGATCCCCCACAGCTTTTTGTCCCCCATTTCAAGCAGGTCTCATCTATCAAGGCACCAAAATAAATAGGGGCTGGGAGTCCTCCTGCAAAGAAAATTCTCATTACATGATCTCAGGCATGGAGAGCTCATCATTTCATGTCATGTAGAGAAGTGAGGAAGTGAATCTCCAGGTTTTTGAATTATGCCTGCATAGAATGGGACTAAACATCCAGTTCCAGCTTTGAGATTACAAGATTTACTTAAGTAAAAGTACTTAAAGGGAGCTGAAGCAACGGACTTAAAACAATAGCTTAATAATATCCAGCAAGGGAAATGTTACCAATTCCCTTTAATGGTATTTTTATTAGAAGTTTAACTTTCTTTGTTTAAGTAAATGATACAACCAACACTTCTTTTGCAATCCCTGGTGTGGAATTACATGCCATGACATAAGAATATTTATGTATATTGATGTATATATTCAGGTCTTGCCATTAAAAGGTGATTAGTGCAGTGCAAAGGGATGAAATTAAGCACTTCCTCCACAGAAACTGGGTAATAAGTGTACTATTTATGCAGTACTGAAAGAATTTCTTTTAGACAGACAATAATGATTTAATAACATCAGTATGAGGGAGAGTGTGCAATTTTCTGAAGTTAACTGTCCTATAAAAGTAGAGAATTGATTCTCTGCAGTGTTCAGCTAAAATATGGAGATTAGAAAAGATCCAAATGACCACTTGGGCTTTTCTGCAAGGCAGATATTCCAAAATCAGCAAACAAGGGAAGATGAGGCAAGGTTTGATTGAGGCAGGGCAGACTATGAGTCTGAATAATTAAATGATTGTTTATTGCAGATAAACTCAAGAAACAAAATAATAGGCAAAGTACATGGGAGCTTTAAGTGAATCATGGTCAGCAAAAGGGAGGATGGGTGTTAGGGATATGCAGACTGATCAAGCTCAGGCAATTGTGTCCACAATTTAAAAAAAAAAAAAAAAGCTCAACAATAAAATGAAATTTCCTTCCTTTGCTTCAATTATTTTCAGTGTAGAGAAAAAAATTGAGGAGATAATAATAATATGTAAATACATTATAATAATATGTAATTACCAGGTGATCATAATATGTAAATACCAGAAAATATGTAGTAAGCTCCTCCAAACATCTTGAAATGTATAGTCTGCTTACAAAAAAGAATTTTAGAAAATTTATTTTGTTCTTCTCTGGAGCAAGGGCACTGCAAGGGCTACCTCTTTGGCTTTTTGACTACCCACTTGAAAGCCCCAAAGAAATTAAATCTTACCTAGTACTCTACCACCCAAAGTTTCTATCCCAACAGCAAAGGATTTCAGGTCTGGTGAAACAGATCTGGAAAGGAAACAAAAACAGAGTGTTGAGGAAAAGAAAAATGTATCTACAGCCATGCTGAGAACATCTGCACATGCCCCACTGCAGGAGTACTGTGGCTTACCCAGCACAGCCCACTGGAACCCTGACTGAAAACATCCACCAGGTAAAAATTCAGATGTAGATTCTCCTTCCACAGAACAACACCCATTGAAATAAATGCAAGAATCTACAGAAACTCATCTTGAGCCAAAGGAAAACAGGTTGTGAATACTTTTGGGAGAGGATGCACAGGGATATGAAAGTGAAGCCACCCAAAGAAGACAGTTCAGGCCCATAAATTAAGCTCCTTTATGAGGGGCTGCAGTGATGACCAGAGGGAACAAGGGTGTGCAGTCCTTGCTGATGAAACCATCTCTGCCTCCAATATTTTACAGAGACACAGCGAATGTGAGTGGCCTGGCTATAAAAACACCTCATTCCTACCAGTGGAAAGCAGCCTGTGCCCATCAGGTGAGCTGGAGAATTGACAAAACCCAGAGGGGAGCACTGAGCTGGCACTGGGGCAGGAGGGAGCCTTGCTGTGCCCTGCCCTGCACTGGAGTTTATACACAGTGTGTTGTCTCTTCAGCATCACCACCAAAGGCTTCTCATCACACCAATTAGGGCTCTGAAAACTGGCCAGCAAGGTGAGCCTTGCCCACAACCCAGGTGAGCACTGCAGGAAATCAGCAGCTTAGCCAAGTTATTTAATCATGTACACTGACCATTGTGATTCACCCATGAGCAGGAGGATAAAGACACTTCCACCTGACAGCACCTGACAGGCACAAAACATTGTCTTTTCTTCTGAATGTAAAATAGTGGTGCTGCTTTCCAACTGAAGGAATGAAAATTTTAAAAATATTCCTGCTATAATTCTGCTTCTGTCAGCTGGCCAAAAAAATGGGAGTATCAGACTTCACCCAACACAGAAGATATTGTGAGACCACAAGGCTTAACAAAGGTACCTGTTTTTCTCTGGATAATGTGAACAGCACTGGCTATGGCTTAGCAATGCATCTTATTTCAAGTCGCATGCTCTGGTAAAAACATCCCCATCACTGGAATTGAAAGCCCAGCATTCAGGATCAGCATAATGCCCCCCCTTTCATCACCAAAGTATCTACTCAGCATCAAATTAGAAGTAAATTTCTGGAGAGATATTTTGCTCTGCCTCTGAAAAGAGCTGGATTTCAGAGACCACAGGCAAATAAATCCTCAGGGGCACAATTTGATCCACATGCTATTCCTCACAGCAGGAATGAAATAGTAGATATCATTTTCTGTTTCTCTTTCCCCAAGCTTTATGGTCAAGGTAAGGTAAAGTATTTCACCTAAACATAATCATGTATGTAGGAGTGCCTCCTAAGGCTAAAAAAAATGCACATGCAGTCTGTAATGCTAAAAAATAGGGAAAGGCTTTGGTACAGCTTTCTCTTTGGCATTGTCCCAAAACTGCAGAGGAATTGCCAAGCCCGAGCCCTTGTCCTTCCACACAGCTGCAGTTGTGAAACACCTGAAAGGAGAAGATGACAAGAATTTATTTATTCAGAATTCAGCATCAATAAACAACCATTTCATCAGCTAGATTTTTCACTCCCCATACCAGGCAGGCTGTTGTTGATGCTGAAAACCCTTCTGTAATCATCTCTGCAGACTGATGGCCAGGTCACTGATATGCTCCAGCCTCTCTGAGCTGCCCCAGAGACACAAAGCAGCTGGAGTTCTAGTTTCAGCCGTGCCACTGCTAGAACAGAACGTGCTCTGTGTGTGTTTAAAGTGGGTCAAAGCCAAAAAAATCAGATGTGAACTGCTATCCAGCCATTCTGCTCAGGTATCCCACGGAGAAGATGCATAACAACAGCAACAAGAAAAAATAGAGGTGTGGACCAAATATGCACCATGCATATAGATAATTTTGTGCTCAAACAGCATTTGGATTGATATTGGGCTTTGAAGTTAGCAGGATACATGGGTTTGAAGGTAAATTTTCCTGAATGAAGCCAGACAATATTGATGGGATGTTTAAATACAAGCCTGATAATGCTGCTAGTCTTTTTCAGTACTGTCAGTGAAGACAATTCTGCCTCTGCCAGAAGATTTAAGCATTTGCACACTCTTCTGCAAACATAGTGTTTTTAACAGTCTTGCTCAGGTAGGATTATTTGAAGTCCTGGAAATGCCTTTGATGCTGATAAAGATGTCTTCCCTATATCTAATCTAAGGCTACCCTCTTTTAACTTAAAACCATTGCTCCTTGTCCTGTTGCAGAGCCATCTATCCCCCTGGATATTTACCATATTCCTTCCTGTCCCAGATGACGATTTGCAGCCTGCAAAGCAGGCTGTCATGTATGTGATCCCATTGTCCCCACAGACAGGGTCCCACTGGTCCACCTTGCAGCTGCACTCAGCATTGCAGCTGGCTGTGTAGATGTGCTTGCTGGAGGAAAGGTGCTTCATTCTGGAGAACAACAGGAAGAAATTAAGGAATTATTTTGTGGAACTTTATAATATATATATATATGTGTGTGTGTATTAGGGAGTAGGCAGGAAAAACATGGAGAAAGGGAAGTGATCAAAATGGACAGATATCTGCCCTGTGAAGTTGTCATATGTACACTGAGGGGATTTCAGCTAAAACAAAGTTCTCTTGGGATTTTAATCAAGCAATAACATTTCTGTGGATTGCCACTGAAAAGGCATGGAAATGAAAAGGCTGGGTGAGAGTATGTGGTATTAATTTTGCACTTGAAAGCATACCCCAAGAAAAGGAAAATCATACCTAGAATCTCTTATCACAGAGACATGGCCCAAGGAAAAACCATAATTTCCTCAGCAGTAGGGTATCATATCCAGGTGATAGTGGTAGGGTGTAAAAGTTAAAAAGAAGTACGTAAAACCAAAACAGCAACTGACATTTTTTCACTGGATCCAGGTCACTGTGTCCTCTGAACACATGTCAGCAATGCTCAGTTTCCTGAAAGTGTCAGGAGCCCACCAGCTACAAATCATCCTTGCTGTGAGGTCAAATGCAGGGTGAAAATGTTCAAAACTTGCCTTTTCTTCCTCCTTCTCCCTTCCCTCAGCCAAAAGCACAGATTATGTGGGCTACATTTCCCCTAGGTCTCTTAGTAGGGAAGATAACTGAGGGATTTAGCCCTCACTAGGCTGTTGCTTGTCTTCAAAATACAAATTGTTAAATAGGTAAAATACTAAATGGGTCACTTAACCAGAAACAACCCTGGCATGTGCCAAATTCTCCAGACTCAGTTCTCCTGAAGAAACTGTAAATGCTCTTTCAATATAGGCTTTCTTGCTGCTGATGCTTATTTTTAATTCACTCTGTGGCATTAGATGTTGCACTCAACCAGTTTATAAAATCTATAAATATATATATATTATCTTTATAGATAATATTTAATATTATATATAAATATATGTAATGTAAACAATAAACAACTTCTACTCAATCATATTAGTCAATTATACCAGAGTCCTACATTTCCCACAATACCTTAAATTAAAGCTTTGAAAGCGAATAAAGAAATTTAATTTGCCTGTAATAAATGTCATCTTTTTCAGCAATTTGCCAGAACATATAGGTATATTGTCAGAAACAGAGAATTTAGGAAAGAGAGAACTTAGGAAAAAAGAAATGTCCAGTTTAAACAAATTCAGAAAATAAAATATTTTCCCCAACGCCAGCTTTAGGCATGACTTCAGGCTGGCAATTCTGTCTCAAAACCTAGGATTTTTTTCTGTGCACCCCCCCAAAAAGCAGCTGTGGCAGATGAGTGAGGGGTGAGGGGTACAAACCCAGAGTAGGGCGCTGTCAGCCCGGCCACCTGCAGCACCTCACAGCTGCACGTGAAGTACAAGAGGTTTAGCAAATACGCCACTAGAAAGGTGATGCATGCAAACTTGGCCATTTCTGTTATGTGAAGCTTGAATTTCTTGATCAGGAAGCCTCCTAGAAACATGCCCAGGATTGTGACAGGCAGAAGTATCACACCTGCAAAGAGACAGTGATTAAAATGTTAACTGCTCTCACTTGCATTGACTCTTTTAGAATAAATTTCCAAAATAAATAGGTATATTTTATTCTATTTCTAGAATAAATAGGTATCAGATACCTATTTTGGGGCTGATTCTTTGAGGTTCTAGGATTTATATTACCTTCTAGTAATTTCCCATCCCCATTTTCTTTTGCAAATCATATTATGACTTTAGAAAGCTCAGCTCCTCAATATTCATTTTTACTATATTGTTGTTTATATGTAGGTATAGCAAAACCTGTACAGGTGCCTGTTAGAAACTGGAGTAAATAATAATGCCTTAGTTCATATGCACTTCATATAAAATAAAACATAAAACTTTATGAAAGCTACAGAAAAGGTCTCCAAAATGGAACATAAAAGGAAACTGAAGTTCTGCACTGGATTCCATTTTGGCCTGAGAGTGAATAATGAGATGATTTGCATTTCGATTTAATCTGCTCAATATTTCACAAACAACAGCCCTTGCTAAACTGAGAGGTTTGACAGGTGTTATTGGCAGAGGTTTGCCTTTCTCTGGTTTTACTGTTGGTTGGTTTTCTTGGTCGTTTCTGTAAAATTTTCTCATCATTCAGAAAAAAAAATATAGGAAAAAGAAAGTTCTTCCTACATCTTCCTACAATGACTAAGGCAGTGTGTCTTCAGATCAAAGTAATTCAATCAGCTCTGCAATGACCTCACATAGCCTGGTTTTCCTTCCAGATTTTGAGACCATATCAATCACTGTAAGATTAATATAATTTCAGCATTCTTTTTATGTAAAACACTACAAGGTACTTATTTCTAAAGGAACTGGTAAATAAAAAAACAGCTTTGAAATTAATGAAGTAACTCAAATGTTTATATTTTGGTTTCTTATTGCTTATAAAATTTGGGTTTGTAATCAAAAGGAAAGAACATTTTTACCAATATGTTACTCTGAAAAGAAAAAAAAGTCACACATTTCATTAAACATTTTAAAATTTCTTTACTATTAGCTTTTTCTTAGTCTGTTGTGTGGCTATTACTCAAGAAAACAGACACAGCCCAAATCTCACTGTGGAAAACACTTCCACCCAGTTTAAATAATCCTCTAGCTCAGTGAATTAGGAGCACTAGGAAAATTAACACTAAAATTAACATTCAAAATACAGTAAGAAAATTAGGAAACCACTACATGCTTTCTTTTTAACAAAAAAAAGTTCACATAAGCTCCTTCTAAGACAGAAGTCAAGGTAACAAAATAAAAGCTTCCTTTTTGACACTGGAATTTGAAAAGAAGTCAGGTACCTACCAATTAGAAAGATGGCTTTTGCCACTGACACGTTAAATTGCTGCTCCATAAACTTTGTCTCATAGGTTATTATCCCAACAAGGGAATTGTACTGCAGAATAGTGAGGAAGATGAACACCACAAAAATGGGATTTCCAAACAGCTTCCTGAGTGCTGGCAAGAAATCTGCAACAGAGAGGTATATACTGAGCACCCTGCTAAACACAGAGAGTTGTTTTGGCATCCTCTAGATAGTGAAATTAACTTTGATTTAATTGCTGGCTGCGTTGCAGGTTATAATTCTGTGCTAATCACAGCACATGATTGCTGAGGTGAGTTCTCATTGCCAACACGTGCCTGACAGCAGGAGCAGCCCAGTGGATGCTGAGCTGGGAATCAGGATCCTGGATTATCTTGTGTGTGGCACAGGGCTCCTCAGGCTCACAGCACACCTCCTCAATGCCTGCACAGAGCATTAACACCCTCCACCAAGAATAAAATGTGGTTCCCCAAGCAGGAGTCTTCACCAACCACACAAGGGCCCCACAAGAGGGTGATGTTTAGAGAACAGAAGCACCTGGCCGCAAAAAAGGCTGGAATCATTTCTGGGACCCTTGGTTAGAATATTGAAATCCATTAAAATAAAGTGGACATAAACACCTGCATTTAGACTGTAGTCTGGCTCTTTGCACAGCTGCCTAAAAGGTGAGAGTTCAAAACACATCTGCTGTAGGTGTGCACATATATACAAACAAACCTTGGGTCTAATAATAAAAATAGAAAAATAAAAGCAATGGCTGGTTCGATCTGGTGTTTCCTATGAGATGAATTCAGCATCCCTGAGCTCAAACACAGGAGCTACAAATCCAGTGGAGTCCCTCCAACATCCAAGGTAGCCATAATGAGCTCCATGTTTCCTTCCCAAACATTTGCCTCAGTTTCCTTGCCAAACACTTGCCAATCTTAGCCTGCCCACCATGGATTGCTCATTAATGAGGAATGGGATGTTTTCTCCACTCTCTCTTCATGACCATGGGATTGTAGCTGTAATACATCGCCTCACAACTACAAACTGAGGATCTCTGGTGCTCAGAGAAACAGCACAAGTTTTTTTCCAGCTGTCTGACATCAGGAGAGGACTGAAACTCACCCTTATCATGTAATTATAATAGCACAAATTAGTGACACTTTTGTCGATAGTTTGCATTGCAGAAATGTGCATTTTGGTGAAGGTTGTGTGAGTCCACGCTCAGCTCACAATGAATCCATGAGACAGAATTCATATGCAAGTATTTGGGCAATAATATTTCACCTTTTACTGCCTCTGAGAACTTTAATTGTGGCTGAGCTGGGGGGTCTATTTTACAGGGATCTCCTTGAACAGGCAAGTGACTAATCTTCATGTTTTCATTCTCTCCTTCCTTTGGTAAGGAATAGGGCAAAAACCAGAAAGGCAATGAAGCAATGAAGTTGACAGCTCCACAGATAAGCAATCCAAGCCACCAGGCACCAACCCAACGGGTGTCCTTAGGATTTATGCTGATGGCATCTATAAAATACAGGAAGACGGGAAAATAGGATAAATATTATGCAGAGCAGTTATTATAGACTATTATACATTACTGTATGTCCTCATACATATAATTTTAAAAATAGAACAGAGGTCATCTACGTCGCATAAGAAGAATTGAAATGCAGCTTGTTTCAAATCTTAGAATCATAGAATAGTTTATGTTGGAAGGGACCTTTAAGATCATCTTGTCCCACCCCCTGCCTTGGGCAGGGACACCTTCCACTACCCCAGGTTGCTCAGAACCCATCCACCCTGGCCTTGGATACGTCCATGGATGGGGCAGCCACAGCTGCTCTGGGTAAGTTGTGAGTGACCCATCCCTGAAGGGAATCAGTCCCATGCAGTCAAAAATAGATGTGTCCATTTAGGCCCACGGTGGCATTTCCTTGCCACAATCCTCCAATACTCTCTGGAGGAATGAGCAAAAGGACACTTTACCCCCCCAAAAAAACCCTTCCCTTTCTCCATTTCCCAGAGTGCCCTCCTTCTCCATCCCCGAACTCTACAGATTTCCCCCAAATTTCCTCAATTTTTCCCTGGGATTAGAGACTTTTAAGTAATTTGAACAACAGCATGAGTTTTGAGATGAATCTTTGCTGCGTGCTTTTTAAGAGAACATACTTTCTGCTAAGTGTTGAAAGCGTCCATGAGCCTTTCCCTGTTCCCTCAACATGGGGATGGCCTTTAATTCAACCAATCATTTGTTCTCAGCTGCACAGCAAGGGTGTAGCAAGTGTGTGTGCAAGCATTAAAAAAAAACTGTGGGGGTTTTTCCAACCGAAGGAAGGGCTATTCCAACCGCGCTACAACACCTGCTTTGGAAACCTCCATTTTTGAGCAGAAAAAACCCTCCAGAGAGCCCCTGTTTTTGGGGCAGTGAGCTGGGAAGGTGCCTCTTGGCACGAAGGTTGCTACACCCAGACACGTTCTGGCTGGATGTGCCACCCCACAGTGGTGGCCACTGGTGCCTCACCGATGTCCACGACGCCGACGTCAACCCAGAGGCTGGCACAGAAGGAGCCCAGCAGGAAGCCCAGTGTCGGCCCAAACATGCCCGAGGATCTCACCAGGCCTGCAGGAGAAGGGAGACTGAGCAAAAAAACTGCATGGACAAGGCAAGCCTTCCTCTCTGAGGGTGAGGAAATGAGAGAGGAAGGAGCAGGCTGTTACGGAATGTCCTGAGGTGCAAGCTGCCCTAACCACAGCTGTGGTGGAGATCAGGAGCTGGGATGCCCCTAGGAGCAAATAAGTTGTGAAGGCTGCCAGAAACCCACACTGCATTTTGCTGACTGGATGTGTAAATAAAACACAATTTGATTTTGGTTACCACTAGTGGCAATTAACATAAAACATCCTCCAAATAATTCAAGCGTGGGTTCGCATACTCCCTCGCCACTTCGTGTTGTTCTGTTGAAATTTAGTTGTGAGCAGGTAACAGGATCAAGCTACAACTCAGTAATTTGGATTCCTGAATTCCAGAGCAGAACTGACACCTTGAAGTTGCAGAAGGCTTCATTCCATTAAAAAAGAAGGAATTCTTTACCGAATGCCTGTGAGTCCTTGCCCACATCCAGCATGTGCTCTGTAAATCCTGGTGTGTTCTACTGCAGAGATTTTCCTCCTGAGAGAGAGTTGGTTTTGCAAACTCTCTTCTGAATGTAGTGATTGCTCAGTTTATCACCCAGAACTTCTGTAATAAATTGTTGCATCTTAACAAATATGCTAAATTTTCTGTTCCTTCCCATGGCAACTCTAGTATTATTGCTGTCACCACAACTCTACCAAAATTATTTTAGTTCATTCTATTAAGAAAATGCTGTCTCTGCCTCAAAATAACTTATGCTCTTACTCAACAAAACATTAAAGGACAAAGGAAAAAGGAGAGACAAATCTGAGACTTCTTGTTCAGGGTAAAACAACAAGATGAATGCTCAAAATTCATCAGCAAGCCTTGACTGACTTTTTTTATTATAGGACAATTTTTTTGTTGTTTGTATTTTACAAAAACACTGAGTATAAATTGATTCACCCAGATGATGAAAAATAAGATATAGAAAAGTATTAAAGCTGGCCAAGAAAAGAAAGTCCTGTTCTGTTGAAAAGACTGTTTCAACTTTCACTTTTTTTACAAAGTGGTTCAGTCCACCAAAATGGAATAAGTGACTGCAAACTGCTATTCTGAATGTCAAAATGAAATATTTTAATAAACTGTAAACTAAATACTTTATTTCTCTGGTGTAAATGAATTTCCATTTTGGTTGAATCCATGTTTACTTTATCCTTTTGGTCTCCCTTGCCCAGTAGTCCCCAACCTGTCTCAATCTCTCCCACATAAAATTCTGACAAGGAAAAAATTCAGCTAAACTTTTTAAAATACCTTCAATCAGAAGCTCAGAGGCGATTACAAATATTTTGGATAACTGCTGAGTGGAATGTTTGTTTTTGACAGCTAACTCCACCATACTTCCATTTTCTTCAACCTGCAGATTTCCTCATTCCCAAATGAAGACATTGGCTCTGGCCTTACCCTGTAGCATCACATGCTGAGCTCTTCCTGAAACTGTGTCTTACTGTCTTTCTGACCAGCTCAGTTTCACCAAATCGACTTCAGGCCACAGTTCCTGAGCTCCCTCAGCCACACAAACACCCTCTGCTACCAAATCAGTTTGCCAACAAACTAATTAGCTGGGGTGTAAGTCTCTCTGTCTTGGGCAATAGGTTATGAGCTGTCAAAACAAGATCAAAATGCCAATTAGAAAGGATTTGTTACAACACCCTGGAGAGGTGTTGTTTTTCCTTCAGCAAAGAGTGACTTTAAAAAGCTTTCAACTGGAAGTGTGCTGCATATGACATTCAAAAAGTCAGGTAAGAGCTCCTGAAACACCTTCACATTGCTGTAATTAATTGTGACTTCGTTAGAGATCCTCACGTTAAGGATCATTCCCTTATCTGTGAAATGGTGATCGGGAAGAATTTGGTTCTCTGAAGATGTGGTACCACAAAGTTGATATGCCAGATGTGACTTTGCACTTTGGGGAAATGAGTATTTGATTATGCTTCTCGTCATCACAGAAGCTCCTCTGGGAAAGCAAAAAGACCATCCTGGAGTTATCCCTAGAAAATAAATATGAGACCTCTTTTGCTCTGCTTGGGTTTTTTTTGTCTCTGTACAGCTCAAAGTTACCCAGATAATTTCTTTTGTTGAGTATTTGCTTGACTATAGAAATGTTAAAGAATAGAATGCCTAGCCTAAAAATCACTAATTTGTACATTACCTATGTAAAATGCTGAGTTTTCTTCTTTAGAAAAATCATCAATATATGAAACTCCCAGAGGCATAATTGGTGCTTCCCCAATTCCACGTAGAAGGTTCCCCACCAACACAAAAAGCCACAGATAGGAATTTGTTGTTTTCTCACATCCTGCAGGCCATAAACATTTATACTTCTGTGGACATAATTCTGACAACACTTTACAGCAGCAGCAAAATAAGATAAAATATGAGGATTAACAATCATTATAGGCTGGGTTTATATATATCATGGTTTCTAGCAGGGGTTTTACTGCTTTCCAGTAAAAAAGGGTGTACAACAGGGACAAGCAGAAGAGAATCCAGCATCAGAGTTTTATCTTACCATCATTTATCACTGTGCTGAGTGTTTCTGTAGCATCTGTGGCTGGAGGGCCCTCAGCCTTTGGGGAGCAAGCTGACACACTCGTGGAGGAGTTGTCCACACTAACAGTTATCCTTTCATAATTGTAACTGGAAAACAACTGTGTGAAACACAACTGACACATGAAGGACTTTGCTCTGCAGGAAGCGTGTCTGAGCCCTGTGTTCACACGTGTTCATTCCTGCCTCACACACACAAAGTGGAGGGAGGCCCACTCCCAGGGGTTTGCTTAAAAAAACAATGGGTATCTTCATGCCATTTTCAAATGCTCTGATGATTCTAACCCCAATGTTTTCCTGAGATAAAGAGCAACAAATCTGCTCCCAGAGATCATTCTTCAGACTGCAGGACAGAGGCAGAGTTCATCCACATCAGTGTTTTTCCATAATGGCACCTCTTTCTTACCTTTGTGGCAGATGCAAGCATGCCAAAGGATTGGAAAGGTATGACCTGCATCTGACAATTATGTGTTATAGCTTAAATATGAACGGGGTATTTAGATATTTAATTCTCCCCAAATTTATATTAAAATCTTCAGCATTTTAAAGAGCATATCATGAGTAGCCACCATGGAGAAAGAAACCTTTTCCATCAAGATATAAGTACAGTTCACTTAAACATAAAAAAGGAAACACAGTTTAAATGTATATATATTATTTCTATTTCTATTTCTATTTCTATTTCTATTTATGTTTATGTTTATATTTATATTTGTACTTATTTATATTTATATTTATATCCATCCCAGGTGAAAAATTCAACCCACTTTATCCTCTAGTTATAAGTTGTGTAGAAATCTGAGGTTTCTCTCCTGCTTACCTGTAGCAAGAGGCAAGCTTTCAGAGAGAAAATCAGAAAGCCAATATTTAAAAATCCACCCATTTTCCTGTTGGAATAGCTGGAAGAAACTGCTACCATCAAGCTTTTAACTCAGATGCATGCTTTAAAAACCACTTTGTATGATCAAGTTCCATTAGTGCATAGCATGAAAATCTCCATATTTACCGTCCCATTAGGAACTGAGGCATCACTGACAAAAAAGCTCCTACGGACATGATGAGACACCCAACAGCAATTATTTTTGGCCTGTGAACTCTTGGTCCAAGGTAGCTCACCAACACCATCACCATTAAGTTACCTGCATCAACAGGAGAGAGAGCAAGCACAAAAAATAGGTTTTTTGGGAGTGAAAGAGTGCTAAGAAGCACTCATCCACTTTCAAAATACATATACCTATCTCAAAGCTGCCATCAATAATGCCAACAATCGATGATGAGATTTCAAATCTCCTTTCAATTTGACTGGACATGCTCTTCATGTAGCTTCCAGAAAATCCTTTGGCAAAAAAGGAAAAAGCTAGAGCTCCAAGAAATATCTGAAGAGAGAAAATAATTGAGTTTGCAAAGTAACCATTTTTGCTTTACGGCTGGATGCCTGAGCAACTCACTCAAGAAGCACAAAAATCATATGCTTTGCTTTCTAATTCTCTGTGAGGAGAATCTTCCTATTGTTATCATTAAAACAGATTTTACTTTCTTTTTCAGAGTGGCCTCCAGAACCTCTGCTACTTCAAAGAAAGGAAAATTGACATTGGTGGTATGCACCTTCTAACTTTCTAGTACATATTGGTCCAGCTGTTTCCTTCCTTAGGAAAAACTTGCAGCATAACGTTGCTTATTTCTGGCACTTATATCACATACTCATATCTGATACTTATTACCTCTCCTTCTCCTGTTCTAAAACACATGAATAAAAAGATATATCTGCAACTACTACTGTGACTATAGCACACCTCTAAATGAATTGTTAGTAAAATATGACCTCATTTTTCAACCTCTGAGCACATTTATTGACTTCTGTGTGCTTGGAATCACAACCATAGAATAAGAACGGATTGGGTTGGAAGGGACCTTAGAGATCATCTTGTCCCATCCCCTGCCATGGGCAGAGACACCTTCTGCCAGACCAGGTTGCTCCAAGCCCCATCCAACCTGGCCTCGCACTCTTCCAGGGATGGGGCATCCACAGATTCTGTGGGCAGCCTGTGCCAAGGCATCACCACCCTCACAATGAAGAATTTCTTCCTAACACCCAATCTAAACCCACTCTCTGTCAGTTTGAAGCCATTCCCCCTTGTCAATATTCTCTCTTCATCTTTCTTGTTGGCTCCTTCAGGTACTGGAAGGCCACAAGGAGGTGAGCCCTGAACCTTCTCTTCTCCAGTCCCAATTCTGCAGCCTTTCCTCCCAGCAGAGCTGCTCCATCCCTCTGTGTCCCTCCTCTGGGCTGGCTCCAGCAGCTCCATGTCCTTCCTGTGCTGGGACCCCAGAGCTGGAGGCAGCTCTGCAGGTGGAGTTTCAGCAGAGCAGGGCAGAATCCCCTCCCCCCCCTGCTGCCCAAATCCCTTCCATCCCCTGTGGATGCAGCCCATATCATTTTTCCCACCACACATAGCACCAAGCAGTGCCATACATAACTAACTGAATTTTGATAGGACTTCAAATGGCAATTCAGTGTTCCAGAGAAAATATGTGGTGAGGGCTCTTCCATACCTTTAGCTTTGAACAATTATGGCACACAGTCTTGGCAGGAGCTGCACTGCCATCACTGTCCTGGAACAGTGATTTTTCTTTAAGCTGGCCAGCAGTGATTGGTCTGTCCATGGTTTTCCTTCTCCAGGTCTGAAATGTTTCCTGTTTGAAAAATATTGCTATGTTTAACTATTATTGGATAAGAATGGCATTTTCCAATGTTTTTCAGACATACTCAGTGGCAAGACACTGCTTGAGATATCTGCACATTGACATCTTTTCTCATCTTTGAACACTCATTAAAGAGTGCTCGAAGTAACTACTGCAACTAATTAAGGACTGGTGCACCTGATTTGTGACATCTGCTTTCTAAAAGGCTCCAGGACTTTCTTGGACAGATGGGAAAGTTGTGGATAACTCACTGAAGATTTTTAGAATGAATCTTTGTGGAAAAGGAAAGTCCCCAGGCAGCTGAAGGCTGGGACAGTTTGTCAGAAAAACATCTTCACCACACTTGAGCCAATTCTTTCTGAGATACGCATTTCTGATCACTGTTCCAGACTAAGGTGTGGTCCAGTAGGTTTCTGCTATTATATTTCTGAGATTTTCTTACTGAACACTACCATTCTGCCAGCATTTGAATGAGTAACATTATTTATTGGATAAATCTTTGTAGAATCAGACCACAAATGATGAGAGAGGAGAAAATAGGGTGAGCAGTATGGTAGGTAAAGATGTATGAAGGGGAAAGAGAGCACTGATTAAAAGAAACAAATAATGACTATCTGTAAGCCCACAAGCCTTCACAAGTTTCTGCAGGACAGATGATAAATGTAGATATTTTAATAAGACTGATAAAGTTTTAAGTTTAAAAGTTGGCTCTGATTCAAGGAGTCAGCTATGTTGGCTGGTGTAGATTAAGCTGATCAGGGGAAAGAAGCTAATACTGAGACATCTGGAATGATAAGAAGTAAAAAAATATTTCCAAATTTGTTGGAAAACTGGTACAATAGTACCAAAATCAACCAGTCAGCTCCTATATACACATTTGCACATATATTAAAGGAGTATAGAGGAATATACATCAAGAAATTGGCTGTGTAATTTCCTCCCCAGGACACAGGGATCTCAAACATGCCATGCTGTTTCAGTCACACAGGAAATTTCCAGATTTCCCTCCTGAAGGACCAACTGACCCAGGAGTGGATCCCACCCAAGTGCTGTGGGGGATCTTTGCCACCGGGGTTGTGGGGACATGGCAGGGTCCCAGGATAGTGCACAGGGACGTGGCAGGGTCCCAGGGCCCCACAAACATCACCGGGTTCCTCTGAGGAGTGCATCTCTCCCAAGAAAGATGCCCAGGGCTACCTGGATTCCCGGGGAAATGCCCACCTATGCCAGAAAGGACAATAGCTTAGAAACCCAACAATCCCCCAGAAGTTACTCCTAACCACTGAAAAGAGGCACTAATGTCTCATAAAGAGATATAAAGCCTCATAAGGACTCTAATTGATTTTTGTAAATTTTAGTTCCAAATTCTACTGCGGTAGGAGGGGACTGTGAAAAGCAAACATATATTTCAGACAAAGCCACATATGAAATTTCTAAAGGGACCTAACCTTCCTTAGACCACCTTCAGCAGCTTCTAAATTAAAAAATAAGAGCCTGCTTCAAAAGTAAGCTATATATAATTAAAGTATAGTGAAGTCAGACTTACCCCAGTCTTTATAGGATAGGAGCTGAAAGATAGAGTTCTCTAAAGCAAATACATTCTTTATTGATTTGTATTTTGCTGATGATTAACTTTGTGAAACATCTGACTCTGGTAAATAAACAGTATCTCAATCAGTGACATGGTTTTCTTTTCAATATATCAATTTTAAATACAAAATTTTATTTATGGCGCCAGACTAATAATCTACCTGAAACTCACAGAAAATGTTAAATTGTAGAAACACTTCTCTTACCTAATCGAACTGTACCTAATTGAGCAATTACATTTTTGATAACCATACTGTGAGAATCTGAACTTTGGTAAACCAGTGAATCATTGACACCAGTGGTATTTAAAATTAAATGAAGCAACAAAAATGATAAAATATTTAATTTATGAATTAGGGGTAATGGGTAGTTTTTCTACAGAGGGATAAAATACCCTGCTTCCGACAGCAGCAACAGCACTTTTCCTTTAAAAAAAGAATTGCATTTTCAGAATTGTACCTTTGCACTTTACATAAAGCCTTTCAAGTTGAGTGACAACGAGATGTGCAGAAAGGCTGCACTGGGAGCTCACAACTGAACAAACAAAAGGAGCGACTCCCAAATGGAAGGGAGCAGGGAGGGAGGGACAGAGAGAGCACTCACCTACTTTGTGTCAGAGCGGTGTCAGGCTGTTCCTCTGCTGTGCCCCGGGCTCCAGGCTCGGAGCCAAAGCTGTGACACAGCCTGCTCCCAGAAGTGGAGCACCTCACCACATGGTTCTTAAACCTTGGATTTCCTTCTTATGGTGATTGCAAAACTTGCCCCCAGCCAGGGGTACCGGAGCTGAGCGGAGGGAGGCAGGTCTGGTGCTGTCCCTGCTTTGGCAGCCTACCTGCCCGCAGTGCCAGCCTCTCCCGGCTGGAACAACTTGTTTCCTTCCCTCTTTCTTTCTTTCTTTTTTTTTTTTTCCTTCCCTGATGTCTAAACATTGGAGCTGCATCAAGCACCTCTCAAAGGGAACTCCCCACCATCCACCCAACGAGCATGGAGTGGCTCAGCTCAGGCGCAAGGGCCCTGGCAGTGCAGGCGCAGCTTTTCCAAGCACCTGGAGCCTCCCAGCTTTCACTCCTTGGTGCCTTGCAGGAGGGTCACAGAGACACCAAGGGGTGGCTGAGCTCCTGGGAGGGCATGAACAGCTCATGGACATCTGCCAGTTTTGGTAGGAGCCCTCTGTGCAAGGTCTGCGTGCAGAGCCTTGATTATCTTCTTCTGCACAAAAGTACACTAAGGGGTTTGCTAAAGACTAAATGAACTCAGCTATTTATGAGTTATGGAATTATGGAATCATAACATTTAGTCAGAACTAAAAAACAATATGAAAGCTAAAAGAAATTATAAACTTGCTAAGTACATAAATATGCAAGCTCTCTCTCATTGCCCCCTAAAGCTTTCAGGTTAACTGCAGACAGTCATTTTATCTGCCATATTTGCACTTGTTATTGGAGCTTTCTTGATAGAATTTTACACATTTTACTGTGATCATTATATATTTTATACATACACATATATATATATATATATGTGGATATTAATTTGAAGTTTCAATTTTTGTGTTTTACCAGCATAACTATATGCTCTCTCTATTTCTATATTTGCCCTCAGTGAGCAAATGAAAACACAGCTTATTTCTACCATTTCATAAGAATATTTGCAAGAGAACAAAGTGTTATTTTCTATGATCATTTTAATGTAGTGTTCCTGCATTACTATTTAATGCTGACTTCTTGTTTAATTAATTTCGTTTCAATGCAAGGGAACAATGTAGATGTTGAAACTCACTTTCTCTTTTAAGAATTCAGAATATGGGAAATCCATCAAACCTATTCTTCAGATAAATTGATTCTCATTTGCATACTTTTATTCAGGTGAAGAACATTTATCTTTGCCTACCTCTTAATGCATTAATTATTTAATTTTTTAATGTTTAAAAAGCTTCAATTCATTTACCAGAGTATTATTAGAATGAAGCAGATTTTGCATCATCTGATAATGTCAAATTTATACATGCTGCAACCTGTATTTGGACTGCTTTTAACTATTACAACTTTGCAAAGCTAGCAGGAAAAAAAATGTATGAACATTTGCAATGGGTTCACTATTTATTCTTGTCAGTCTGCAACCAGGTGGAAAAAGTGAAGTCTGTAGGAAAGGCCCCTGCAAGCCCATTGCCTGTCAGGAGAGCAGGCTCTTAAACACAGCCCCCAAGATGAGACACCCACAAGAAACCTGTTTTAAAGTGGAATACACAGAAATTTGTCTGTAGGGGACACGACATTTCCTGTGATCCTGGCATAGAGGTGGCAATATCCACTCACAAGGCAGCCCCACATGGATCCAGTGCAGACACATCCAGATGAGCCACTCAGCCAGGCTCACCTTATAGTCAGAGGAGGGAAAAGAAGTATTTCCAAAGGCATGGGTCCTCTGATCTGTTCTAGATACTTACTTTAGGTAGGAGATGGGATGAGCTCCAGATATGGCTGTGAAAGTCTGGACAGCTAAGATCAGCAACAGAAAGTCAGAAGAGATGAATCCCGCCGTAAAAGACTTCATGAAAACAGTCTTCTGCAGCTTTTGCAACCTGAGCTGCAGTGCCTGTGGCAGCATTTGCCGTCATGCCTTGTCCAAAGCAGTTGTGACACAGCAGCTGCTGGCAGGTGAGGAACTTCCTTCCTTGCTATGGAAGGGCAGTCCTGGAGGGGCAAGGCACATCTGCAGGTCCTGGCCAGCCCACGGGCACGTTCTGGAGGAGCACAGCACCAGCAGCACACACCAGAGCCAAAAATAAAAAAAAATAATAATAGGAGAAAGAAAAGGATATCTCAACATGCCACACCATGGGCTGTTGTGTCAGCCACCAGCCTGACAACTGGCTGTACTGGGAACCTGTTCTGCAAGGCCCATGGCAGCACAGAAACTCAGAATCAGGAGAGCAGGTTAGCAATGAGGAAGTGTTTGCTGCTGCTGCTGCAGTGCTGCTGCTGCAGTGCTGCTGCTGCAGTGCTGCTGCTGCAGTGCTGCTGCTTCCAGCCTCACCGGGGCTGGCTGTGACAGGCTGTGTGCCCAGGGCTGGCTGCAAGAGCCCCCTGCAAACGGCCTCAGGAGCTGCCTCCTCCCAGGCTGGCTGTGCAGCACCACCTTCCACCTTGCCAAGGCAGGAGGTGGTGTCCCTGCTGGGATGTGCCTGGCTGGCTGCACGGCAGCACCCATGAACCACATCTAAAGGGTGCAGGATGCTCTGTGGCTGGGGACACGTGAGGACACCCAGAGAGAGAGTGCTCAGCCATCTCCTTCCTCCAAGAGGTTCTTTTGTGTGGCAGTCACTCCAGAAACTGCAGAATTTTTAGCCCTGGCCTCCTGCCATGCTGAGGTGAAGCAGATGGCAGCTTCCACTGCGGTGCTGCCGCTTGTGCATGGGCGGAGAAAGCTCCGCACGAGGGGGACCCGCTTGCTGCTGCTTTAGCTGTGCTTGGTTGCACTGATGGAGCTTTCCTGCCAAACACAGCCCCAGCCAAGTTGGCAGCCAGAGCACCATGTGTGCTGATGGGGCTGCAAGGGAGCTCGGTCTGCAAGTCACACCATGAGTTCTCAGTCACAGAGGGAGGAGGAACATGAATTCTGCCAGATTGTACCCTGCTCCTGCTGAAACATTGAAGGACAACATGTGCAAAAAGAGGGGATAAAAACAGTTAATCCTGTGCTTCAACACAAAAAGAGTTCTTAGAGGTATGATTTGTACACAATTCATGCAGTTTTTTCTCCGACACCAACTTTTCCTCTCTGGAAAAGTGCATAGAGGATTTGGAGTTGCTAAGCCAAGCAATCATTGGATCTAATTTTACTAATTCCAGCCTCTTTATGTCCCAAAGAAAACTCACAAAAGACAAAGATAAAAGTGGCAAAAATAATTTCAAAGTGCTCTTCTTATGAGAATTTTCTCCTGTAAAACTTAATTTGGCAACTCTTCACAGGCATCCTGCAAAATTGATGCCATCTAACTCTGCAGTAAGGGAAATTTCCCCCCAAGGATGGGACCCTACTGAGTATTCTTGTGTAAAAACCTCCAACAATAACAGCAGTAGATGAGAAGTGTTATGATCTCTTCAAACTGTAAGACAGGTATTACATGTATGCTTATATGGGAAACAATACTGTTAACCTTGGAGAAATAGACATTAAAAATTATTCCAACCCATAACACTTCATAGCAAGTTGTGCTTTGCATTTAGATATAATTTGTGCTTGAATTAATTAGGCTTCTGAAAAAGAAAAGGATATCTGAAAAAATCAAGTTTTTGTCAGAACTGATGTAAAACTTCCAGTCTGAATCTCCAGCACATGCTGGAACAATGCCTTAACCTGAATAAAGGAATTATTGTTTAGATGCACCCTAGCATTACAAATAAAATATCACAAGCTTTGAGCAACCCAAAGAGGGGATGCTTTCAAAGCTGGAAAGGAGAAGTTAAACTGCCGCTGACAACCTTTGGAAAAGGGATGCCCACTTCAATGTTTGCCTTTGGAAATCACCTTTTTTTTACAAGTGTCTTCCGTGCAAGCTGAATTAAAAATGAACCTAATTAGCTCATGGAGAAATTTGCCTTCTAAAAATCACAGCTCTTTTTTTGCCACAGAAAGTTTGTATCAAAAGAAAATAAACAAGCAAGCCTGGAGGGGAGTACAACCCAAAGGAAATCATCTACAGTGTGTTCCTACTGATAGTAACAAGATCTCTGATGACCTCTCCGAGCTCCAGCTCCGAGTGGGAGCTGCCCTCTGCCTGTGCCAGCCCTGTGGGAATGGAAACTGTGCCTGAGGCAGGGGGAAAGGAGCAGGGAGCTGATCACAAGGTGGGGCAGTGCCCTCAGGAGCAGAGCAGCAGTGGAGAGCTGGGAGCAGCTGGCTCTGGGCACTTCCAGGGGCAAGTGTGTGCCAGGAGGGCACTTCCAATCCCATCTCCCCATGGATGGTGACCCAAGGCACAGAAGAGATTCCCTGCTGCTAGAGGAGTGCAAATCCCCTGGATCCCAGTAAAATTGGCCAAAGCCACAGGAAGAACTCTTGTGAGCATTGGGATGAGCCCACACAGCTGTGCTTTATCAAGGTGGTGGATGCCCAAGGGCTAGCCAGCTCTTGTATTCAAAAGTACAATTATTCAATAATTCTCAAAAAGTTTTCATCATGTCCTTGGTGGGAAACATAGAAGGAACATCTCAATACCAATTTGTTTGTATATTTGGATGTTATAGACTTATCTTTGCTTTTTTTTTAAATATGAAGAAATCTTAAAGTACTTTTATATGCAAGACTACTATTACTTATGCAACCTAGAGCTGTTTTTCTACTACATGGTGTTTCAAAAGTCATTAAAGAAAACTTAAAACTTTGTGCTTTCACTTAGAAAGAGATGGATGTGGGATGCTTCAAGGAAAACATTTCCTAAATTATTCTCAGATCAGTACTTCCCTTTGCAGTTCCAAAGAAGGCTGCTTTTCTTACAGTCACTTTTTGAAAAAAAAAAAAAAAAAAAGAGTAGAGTTTTGTTTTTCAATAAAACTATGCATTAGGAATTTTTTAAGCATTAGTTTCAGTAATTGGTTTCGAGCAAGCTGGGTTTTTACATGAGAAATATCTAAAACAAACATATTGTGAGCTATCATTAACATTGCTGAGCAGCATAAACTTAGGCAAACCTCCCATGAGAATTTCTTTCTGCTACTGAGGAATGCAAACAGATCACCCTCTATGATGTGGAAGAAAAGTCAGAGGTATCATGGATAGTCAGAGCTCTAATCACTGCTTTGGTGCTCCACTCCAGGAAGCAGCATGGTTCTTTTTCACTCATGTTTCTTTGTTACTGAAGTTCTGTAAAGCAACAAAAAAGTCCCTGAAACAAGTTTCTGACACTCAGGTACACAGGAGCAGTGACAACCCAATTTGTTAAAAATAGTTATTTCCTTTTTGTTTTGTTAATGTGCCAAATTCTTGAAAAATAGTCAATAAAATAATCAATAAAAATAATCTCAAAGGTAAAAAATTCACACAGTATCAAAATGTTGAGGCAATACACAGTACATACAGACATCTCCCAAGGAAGCAAAATAAAATGCCACCAAGCAGCAGTTTTCAGAGCAATAGGATGTTGAGCATGACAGAAATTTCATGCATTCTTGAGACAAATCATAATGCACCTCATACACATAGGGAAGGTACAGCCTTACTTTAGGGAGAGTGACACTAGTAAATACCTGAAGAATGTAAAAATATCAAAGAGAAAAAAATAATGTTAAATTGGATGAGAGACTTTGTATTAATTTTTTTTTTTAAAAATAAACACAACAGGGTGCCTATGACACACTAGGAAAGGTTCCAAGAGAGCAAAATTAACAGAGTATAAAACAATCTCTATAGAAGTAATAGAAGACATGCCACCTATATTTTTAAATTTGACTTGGCAAACATCAATAAATATGTGCCAAGAAATAATCTTTTACTGATGGTAAGGAATGGAATTTATTTACTGTACGCAATTTATAAAGTCAAAAATGTTAAACCAACTCAGTCAGAACTAGAATTAGGGGTCTGGGACATTGAATTGTTCCCATCTGTTCATTACCATCCCTGCATTCTCCAGCAGGAGCACTTTATAAAGGGACTTTATAAAGGGATTTTTAAATCCCCTTTGACAGCCCCTGAGCTCCCATTTGCAGCTGGCAGTGCAGTTGTTGTACCCGAGGCAGATGCAGCAGATGTTTTCTCTCCTGCTGGGGTGTCATTGCAGGGGTGTCAGCCACAGCACCCTCTGCTTATTGTGCTCCTTTCCCTGTGGCCACAGGCACCATCTTTTATCCCAGAGCATTTCCTGCCAGCCCAGAACGCTGGGGGAACAGTTTTTCTCCCCTGTGCATCAGGGAGTTATCCAGATCCCTTTCCAGGCAAACACAAGCTAATGGATCCTCTTGGAACCTCTTCTCCTACCTGATTACCTTTTTTTGCACTAAAGGCATATTCAGAGTAACCTCAATCTTGGCACTCCCCCTTCCTGTCTCTTTATTTAAATCTATTACTGTGAGTTTGTGATAAAATCATGCAAATGAGCACTGAGAGCTCACTGGCTCAGCTGTCACTTGGGGCACTCAGGCCTTTGAATTTCAGAGTAATTCCCCCATCAGTGATCTCTGCACCTGGAAGACTGAGCTGCAGCCCTATCCTGGCTGCTGTGAAAAACTCACATATCAGGAAAGGGGAGGGGGGAAGGTACCAATTCCACCACCTACGCTGAAAGATTGCAATGGCTCACCCTCTGAAGCAGAAGGGTTTCTGTGTGAAATGGATTTCGGTGGGATTTATCAGCCTGCAGTACTGAAGGAAAGCAGCTTTCCCACACCTACCTACCACTCTTCATGTCCCCAGGTGCTTACTGAAGTCATAATTCTTTTTTTTAACAATACCACTGGCTGACACTGTGTGTGTATAATATCAAGTTCACGATGTTCACACAGAAATAAGATTTGGAGAAATACCAGCTCTGCTCTTCTCTACATAGACTTGTCTAATTAACACAAGAAAATCCCATAGTGGCTCTTAATGTCTCTGAGAGAACCGTGAATAACTGAATCAGCCTCATCTGAAAACATAACAGGATAAATTAACAGAGGAACTAGGAAACAATGAACAGTTTTGTCTTTCCTATATTTGAACATAGAAATAACTCCTCCAGCACTCAGGGTGGGATTTCAGACACCAGTCTTCTACAGAAAAGGGATCCAAAAGGAAAGGAAAGTCCTTTAGTAGATTCCATCTGTTAAATTGGAATGCTGGAAAATTGACATAAAAAAGTTGTTTATATCTGAAACAAGGTGTCTGTGTGCACATACATACATAAATACAATTATATATATTTTTATATATACAAATATATATATATAATATAATAT
>VYZP01072752.1:0-13145 GCA_013400635.1 Hypocryptadius cinnamomeus | reverse complement strand
TACCCACAGAGCATGGAAAGCTTTTTTTTTAAGATTGCCCAAACGAATTATAAAGGAATACTTCATTTTTATGTTCTCATGGACCATTGCATCTTTTTTGAAGCAGTATTATTTTGAATCAGTAAGTTTTGAATGTATGAAAGTACAGAAAGCTGCAGTTTATATTGAAAAAAGCATTTATTATTCAAATATATTTTTTTCTCCATCATTCATTCACTAAACAGTATTAACCTTGGTCTTAAAATTGTGGATTATGTTTCCATAGTTTATTTAGGCAAATAGACCTTTTAGGTTCTGGATGCAGTGTTAGAAACAATTTAACCATGCAAGCATTCTTATTAGACACTTGCCATTTAATATAGTGCTGGTGAACTTTTCCTCGTTTTGCTCCATTTTTTTATCAGTTTCTGAAATTAATATAATGTTGCACTATTGTCAGGGAACGACCACAACTGCAAATTCTGTTTTGGGTCTAAACATTGCGGAAGAAATAATTCCAGTGGAAATAGATTCAATACAGGTTTACTTTTTTTGAGAAAACCATTGGTTTTAAATCTGTTACTCTTGAAAGATAACAATGAGCTACTCCTGGCTTCCAGATCCTGCAGCATTGAGAAATCAGAATCAACTGGTTACCACCTATCACTGAAGTCCCAATCAGCAGTAAAAACTTCTTTGTAAAATTGCATAATTTTGTCACGATCAATGTTTGCTGCTCTGGCTGAATTCACTACTGAAAATGAGCTTTAATGACCAAAATTTTCTTCCTCGTACGTAGACCTGCAATCATCTGAAATAACTTCTCATAGCTTAAAGATGTTATAGTAGTGGCTAAAATATTATGACATGAGACACACAAGAAAGCTCAGGCTCTAAAAAGATTTATTTGGGAAAGCACATGTGAAATAAGAGTTACCATTTCTTACATGTGCTGAACCAAGGGAAAGAGTTTTAGTTAGAACCTTGCTCAGAATGACACTTTATGCTGTAAGCTAAAATCTGTGCCAGAACTGGGATGTGCAACCAGTACTCTCAAGGTCTTCTTTTGACATTTAAACCTCAAGGATAACCTTTGTTTTATTCTTTACTATATTAGAAGGATTTTATTTACTGGAAGCAAAGCTTTATTCTCCTGTTAAGGCTCAAGGCAGCTAGTGTGGTTTCACATTACAGAAGAGCAGTAGGATTTTTTCATCTGTACAAAAAGGTACACACATTTTCCTTTGTATCCCAGAAATGCAGTACAGACTCCTCATGCTGTGACACTTCACGTACAGCAGGGGTGAACTGGAAAGGAATCAGGAGCATCATTTGTGGTGTTGCCTTGGTTGCCAGTTGAGCACAGCCAGAAATAGAGCATCAAACTGTCCCTTGCTCATTGCCTTTCCACTCCTCTGCCCNGGAGGGTTGTAGCTCAAGCAGATTTTAACTTTTGCCATCTAGGACTACTTCACCTTTTTAGTTTAGCCACTTTGACACAAGAAGCCTGAACATATTTACAGAGACCATAAAATTTAAATAACCATTCTTAGGAGTGTTTATTGTTCTAGATTACTGATGTCTAACTTAGCCTGAAAGTTTAAACAAGTCACTTTTCACTGTACATTTTCTAAAAGATGGTAAAAACTCCATATACCTGAATGTCTTGACAGATGTCTATTTCAGCCGTGTAAGTTTTTATATTCTAATGCAATTGGTTCCTAAAACATTTGGGCACATTAGAATTTTCTTGGCCTGAAATTCATGAGTGTGGCAATTTTGTTTTCAAAATGTCAATTAAGTCATAAAAATGTTGTTGTCAGTATACATTGGATTTTAAGATACAAAATTTATTTTATGCTATTTTATGCTTGCTGCCCAAAAACTTGGGCAAGAACAGCTACTGTTTTTATAGCTTTACCTTACAGCTGTCTATAGGTCTCCTTTGTGTCTCTCAAAATAATGGTGCAAGAGGCTCTTGCCAGGGAGCAGCAAAAGGGGCTGCTCTGAGCAGAAAATTGAGGTGGGAGCTAAGGAGGAGAGACAGGGCCAGTGCCCTCCCAGGTGAGGAGTGCAGCCCCAGAGTACCTGACATGAAGGGCAGGGCAGATCTGGAGATCAGCCAACACCTCAGTGCTCAGTGAGCAAATCTGCACTGATAGAGCAAATCTGGGCTCAGGCTCAAAGCTGAGCACAAACACGGCTGCTACTGGTAAGGATGAGCCTTCATAAGGGTCAAGGGGTAAGGGCTGGCTTTAATGCAGCTCCCAAACAGCACACTATGGGAGAATGCAGACAAGGCTTCTAATAGTTCTGATGGCAGCATCTTCCAAGGTCTCACAGCTGCACCACATCAGACTAAGGCTCACAGGGAGAAGAGATTGTAGGCTCAGCTGATGCAGGTAGAACCCTTACAGCTGTGAGGTACAGTGAGTCTTGTTTAGACAGTGTAGAAGTGGTGAAGGCTTCTCATCTGTTTTCCTCATCTGATTTCAGGATCACTACAGTGTTAGGTAGATTTGGGTGGCAGAAGATGGATGAGTGAAACTTTAAGGTAAGGTAATGTAGCTCACAGGACGTGTCAGTAAGAGTTTCTTTGCTTTTTGCACTCTCTTCAGCTGTTCTACTACATTGCTTGGTCTGGGCTATTTGTTTTCAGCCTGGATTTAAATATGCCACTGTGAACAATTGAAGATTTTGTGCATTGAAAATGAGCAGCACCTGGTTATGCTGCATCATTTAGCA
Organism: Hypocryptadius cinnamomeus; assembly: GCA_013400635.1. Taxonomy (NCBI): domain Eukaryota; kingdom Metazoa; phylum Chordata; class Aves; order Passeriformes; family Zosteropidae; genus Hypocryptadius; species Hypocryptadius cinnamomeus. The sequence goes on along the minus strand of VYZP01072752.1, from coordinate 10,421 downwards.
AAGCCATTTCTACTCAAAGATTACTTTCAGTTGTAAACACATGAAGAATTCATGAAGGAAGTGTTATTAAAAAAAAAATCCTTCATGAAGATTTTATTCTGACAAGGTTCTGCATGTAATACCTAGTCCTTGCTTGCTTACATATAAAGTCTAACTTCAAAAGGCCTAAGTTGGGTGGATTTAGAGGTTAGTTGCTTTTTTGTTTATAAGAATCAAAAAACTGCTTTCTAAACAAAATCTTGCAGTGTCAAATAAAATGTGAAATGCATTTGGTCTAATACTACATTTTTAATCCCTTTTTTTTTTAGTTCACTGGAATGCAGTAACAGTACTGTGTCTTCAAATGCACAGTAAGTTCAAAACTCTTGCCTGGACCACAGGTGGCAGTACATGTTTAAATATGAACATATCTAAGCATCTTGTGTCTGTATAGAAGGAAACTTGATTTTTGCTTGTTCTGGCTCAGCTATGGGAGATCAAACATTATATTTCTTAGGCTGTGTGAAGACAAACCTGAGTTGAAAAGGTTGGAATATATGTAGTAAAGTAACATTGCAGCACATGAGAATGTCCTAGAGTAACTGTGATTACAATAAGTGTCACTGTAGAATAAGAAAAGGTTCTGTATGCTTGTTCTGAGTTCTGATTGGCTTTTTTAAGGCAGATGAATTAGTTAATTAAAGCTAGACATGGATGGATTTATTTGTGGCCACATTCCTGCATGTGCATATAAGAGCTTGAGCATTTTTCTCATCTCCTTTGGATTTGTTTACCTTTTTCCTAGAAGCAGATAGTAATGGCTAACAGCTTTTAATATAACTAGAAGAGGCTGATTCAAGCTTTCAGGATTATATTATTCTAAATTAAAGTATGCTAGAAAAACTTAGGGAGCTGTCTGTGGTCAATAACAAAACATTGGTTTTGTCACCTGTAATACTTAAATAATACATCTGCACTAATTAAATACTTCCATCATTATAACACCTTTTACTACAGGTAGTCTGATAAATTCTGAGATATAAAGCGGCTAAAATGTTCGTGGTGAAATCACAAAATGGAAAAAAGCACTAAGAGAAAAGATTTTAGGCTTTATTTTTATATTTGAGATTCATCCTTCATTAGCAAAGCAGCACCTAAGCAGTCAGGAAGAGTGATGCAAGGCTTTCTTTTACCTGCTAATTTTCCTAAATGGCCTGAGAGCAGTATGGAGGGGAGAGTGTTGGAAGCATTATGCAGCTACTACACCATTATCCCATATTGTTAAAGATATAATTTACTATTTCTCTTTATAGTGTCAGAAAATAGGGGGAGAAAAAGTTATGTTTGCACATATGAAAATAGCTGTAGTAGAATTTCTTGTCTCTAGAAGGAAAGGATCTTGAATTAAGTTTCTCCAAAATACTTAAAAATCATTTTACTGCAAAAGGTATTGTCTTTTCTTAAAGAGAGGCTGTTTTTTTTCAAATGTAAAGAGAATTTGGCTCATAAATCTGTTTATAAAATGCCATCATGACACAACTTTCTGACTCCAATGACTAGTTCACTAGAAAACTGAATTTTAAAAGAGTTTATAGTAAAGAGGTTTTGTGCATTTATCTAATTAGGAATGATTTTTTTTTTTTTCTTTTCCCCTGGACATTTAAACAGAAAAGTCTAGTTCTCTTCTGTCCTTATTTTGGAAAGTTAAAATAAAATTAATGATGATTAAAATAAAATGAGAAACTCTCCAAAGACCATATTTGCGAGTCTTTCCTTAGCATTCTCTTGATTAATTCCTTTTACTTAAATATATGCATATATTGTTTGTTGGTATCAATTAATATATACACGTGTGTGTGTGTGTATATATATATATATAAGTTAAATACAATATTACATTAAAACTCCTGTTGATTCTCTGTACAACGTATTTATCAACTTGCTTCCTTTGGAGCAAATATCTTAGTAGAAAATGCACGGTGTGTCCCAGGACTACATTTGCCTTCTCCACAAGCTTGACATTCAGCCACTGATTAACTGGTATCCAGTTTTTTCTGGCTCTTCCAGTTCCAATTCATCATCTCAGAAAAATACTTTATCTGTAGTGTCTTCAAGTGATGAACTTTGAATGCAATATCACTACATTTTTAACATTTGTACCTGTAGTATCAAGCCACCTCAAAGTTAACTAATTTTTGGGTTTTGGTTTTTTTTGGATTTTTTTTGCAAGGTTTGTTTGGTTTTTCTGTAACAGTGTTGCTCCTGTTTTTAATCCTAATGTATTTCATTAGTACTCCTGGCCTTTATGCAAACACCATTAATGAAAATGTGCTTAAAAAAAAATCTCTAGATATAAAGTAATGGATCTTGTGTAGATGGGATGTTGTGTTGTTGTAGATGCTTAGACCAAGTAGAGGAGTTAGATGAACTTATATTAGCCACACTGTTATGTTGTACACACAGTCTCCACAGATTCTTATGTGTATTCTTCAAACAGTGTGCCATTAAAAACAGTAGATTTTTTTTTTGGCACAGGGAAAGGTTAAAAAAAGTTTGAAATAACCAGTCCTAGTGTTCCATCTGCAGATAGTTGTGAGCAAGTTTAAGTGGTTTTGACCTCTACTTACTGTTTGCCTGATTTTCTCAACAGAATGCATATTCTCTTCCATATATATGATAGAGATTTTATTGCAGCATAAAGTCACTCTTGCAGTATAAGATCATCTCTTTTGAACACTATGTACCTGTGAAATTATTTTCCTTTTACTCCAGAGTTTTTCTAAGGAAAAATTCCACATCTCCACAAATTGCTGGACTTTCACATATTTATTCATGTAATATTCTGTATCATTAATCTATCATTAAAAATATAAGTTCGATTTTTTAATGGGTGCAATAGGTATAAAGCATTTGATGTCACATTTTAATTGAGAAAAGAATAGAAGTCTGGCAATTAATAAATGTGTCTGTAGAGTTTGACCTAATGTTAGTGAGTGTAGTTTACAATATTGAGATTGTAGAACTTCATTAATGCTGTGCCCCACTTCAGATGGTATGAGAAAAGAATCAATAGTCTTGAGTAGTATGAAGGGCTCAGATACTGGCATATATCTAAGAAACCTGCTTTACGGGGTTCAGTCACATTTAGATTTTATGCCTATTGTCACGTCATCAAAACCAAAAATGAAAAATTTTCCATTAGCTTGAACTTATGGGCTGGAGTTGTTTTTATTATTATTATTATTCATACATTTCTCTTGACTATTGCAAATACAGAGGTACTGAGAAGCCACTACAGCCAAACAATTAGTAGTACAACTTGAAGGGAGGTTTGATAAAAATTTCATAGTGAAGGCCCAGTAGAAGAAAATTTTATAATTGAAAAGTATCTGCTAATACAGGATATTGTTTAGTTACTTTTATTTTAAAAATTAAATTCAAAATCAATGTAGAGACAGAATTTTGGTTGGTTTAGATTTACTTCTACATATTGAAATTGTTGGATCTTCATTCAGTAACAGTACTTAATTGTATTTCCTGACTAATATTTCAGATTCCCAATTCTGAATTATCTTGCTTTGGAAAACTAAAATAATTTTTTTTCATTCATCTTACAACTAAAATATTGCATAAATGCAGCACGCTAGAATGGTGCACCACAAACCTCTGTGTTCATATAGAGATGAACACTCATAGATGCTAGAAAAGCTCCTCGAGGCGCCTACAAATCCACTTACATGAGTACCTAAAACTGTCATAATCCCCCAGACTGTGCAGATGCCTGAAACTTTAGCCTGTTGGAGTCAGAAACTGTCCATTCTTCTACTTTATTAACCTGAGAGATCTCTCAGTGCTGTGTCGAGGTGGTTTGAGCATGCTGGTTACTCCGCTGCGGGATTCAGCGGAGCGCAAAGCCTGCCCTGCAGCCGGTGTGCTGACCCGCGCTGCAGCCGGAGGAGCTGATCCTGCTGATTGCAGGTGCTGCTCTCTGACTGGGGCCAGGCTGCCCATGCGTTGTAGTACGCTTCTATATTTTGTAATACTTTGTAATAGTTTTGGTTTTGTATACCCTTATTTTTCCCAAATGGTTTATCCTTGATTGTACCCCCTTCCTCTACCTGTGTAATCATTCTCCTTTGCTGAGATCATCCCCACATCCCTGCCCTGGCTCTCTGTCAGTCACTCAGCATCCCATCCTCTCTATCTAGAACTTTCAGTCCAAGTTGTCGAGTGATTAGTCCGAGGCCAGGGGTCAGCCCCCCAAGTATTATTCTATACACTCTCCCAAATGTTTATTCCCTAAGGTTTCATCCCTGGAGGCTCTTTATTGGTCAGCAAACATATCTACCTTCGGTGTCCTCCCCCACTTTAGCATAACCTTGGCATTCCTTTCGGGGTACTCTGAGCAAGAGGAACTACTGAGGTGTGGGGCCTCTTGGGAGATCCAAATAAACCTTGGACTGGCCCCGTGATGAGAGTTGGCCTTTTATCCTCTACAGATATCTCCAGTGTCTCTTCTGATGCTAAGGCGACCAGCCTAGCTGCCATCAGTGCCCTCGGGGCACCAGAGAGTGTCCCCCTGCTGTGGGCTGCTTCAGGGCTGCCTGGGGTTCCTGAGAGGCTCCCAGAGAGATGGGGACACTGTGCCTCTAAAGGGCTGGCTGCTGCAGGGAGGAGCACGTAAACACTGCTGGCAGCTGCAGTAAACAGGAAAAGGCTTGGAATTGATATTTTAGCTGAAAAGCACCAGTGAAACGTGCAAAAACTGAGATTGTAATGGCTTCTATTAATAATGAAATAAGAGTATCAGATATGCTTTTTCTTTCTAGAAATAATTTCTTAATGAAACCTCTTTGATTTAGTTAAATGCCTTACACATGGTTAAGGGCCTAATCATTAAAATGCAAGACTTCTTTCTCTACCCTCATAGAGGTACTGTGGATGCTGCATAGAAGCTGTAATGTTTCACTGATTCAATAAAAAGGAATAAAAAAAGTTAGGCTATTTCATACACAGTTTTTGCTCTGTGTGCATGAATGTTTTGCCCTGACATGCTAATTGTAAGCAACATCATTAATGTCCCATTTCTGAAGCACAAACCTGACAACAAAAAATATTAGGTATTGAACCAGGAATACAGTTTACTGTATTGTTATTTTTGTAACCTCTTGTAAAGAGGTAATTGGTGGCTGAGATCAAACATCTTTTACACTTCTAAAAACCAAAAAATACAAAGAGAAGACCAATGTCAAACAAAATACTTCAGGGGTCAGTGAATAGGAACTCTTCTCCTGCATGTTTTATAGTTCCTTTCATGATTCAATGCAAGAGTGAAAAAGATCAGCACAGGGGAAAACGGAAGACTTAAAAATACAGCATTTTTCTGGTCCTGCTTGGTATACCTTGTTAACTTCTTGGCCTGTTTATGCTTCTCTTGATAGAAGGCACAGTTTCTCTGTGGTATCCTATTTTATTTAAAATGTACTGCATTTTAAGTTATTGTTTCCTCTGCTCGAACTTGTTACCTCTCACCCTCTCTGCCCTCCAAGTGAGAAACAGTAATTCATTACACATAACCGTAATATACTATCGTGTATGCAAAGTAACTTCCCCTACCAGTGAAATTGCCTTCCATAGAGGTGTTTTCAGGGCAACTTTTTTTTTTGGGTGACAGAAGAATACTCAACTAGATAGAAAAACATTCTGTTGTTTAACATGCAATTTTAATATAGTAACAGCTTGCAGAAGGAGTGTTGTTTTCCAAAATGAGCTAGTTTTATCACTTTTTGGGGTCTAACTGTATTTTCCTACCTCATGAGATTCAGATGTGGTAGCCCACCATATTGCCTATTATTTGTATTTCTTGTTCTGAATCTCAAATACAGAGCATGGAGAATTGCATGGCTTTTAAGTCATGCCACTTTTGAAAATGCTAACTCTGGCAGCTTAACTGCTCTCTTCTTTAGCTGTTCATTCCAGGGCTGGAAAGCTGATACTGAGTAAAAGCTGGATGAAGGAGAAATGATCACATCTCTCCTCTGAGATAGTGACACAGGAACGGCAGAGCAGCTAAAGGGGCAATGGAGGTGATGGCACATTCTCTAAAGGCAGACTGATGAAGCTGCTCAACTTCAAATTACAAAAAGTAAGTCTGATCTCCCCAAAACTGCTTTTCATCATTTTTTTTACCATCAAGTGTCCAGAAAACAACAGGTGTCAGTCTGTATTTAGAATGCCAGCAAATGTCCAGAGTCAGTGAAAGGTAGGACAGTGGGGTGTGGGCTACAGTAACAGGGACAAGAGTGAATGACTGAGAGTGAGGAATGCAACCAGCTGTCAGCATCCTGCCACCATGCAGCACAGAAACACTGCTGTCTATCGGGGAATTTGTAAGCTGACGTCTCAGCCACTGAATCCAAGATAGTGATTTCACCATACTGCTGAAACCAGAAGGAAGAAAAAGAAAAAGCTTTTCCTTTCCCAAATTTTCATGTAGCACCACTGCCTCCACATAGAAAGGAACAGGGACTGCGGTGTCTGAAATTCCTACCTGTCTTCCAGGGATGCACAAATTCTGCTCCTCACTGTTGCGAGTGTCGCTTAACAGTGAAAACTTTTCAGAGCACTTTGTATGTTTTCACTGCCTTTAGATGATAATCGATGTCAATTGCCAGCTCATTACAAATCTTTTTCATGGATCATCAGAAATGCAGTACCTGAGGGGATGGCCTTTCTTATTCCACTGAAAACCAATTGTACCTGCTATTTACTTTGAGGTGCAGAAACGTAGTCTACAAACTAGCAGACCAAAACAATGACTGCATCAGACTAATTATTTCTGTTGGGAAATCTTACTTTCTCTATGGGCATAAAATTCTCTAATGATCTTTAGCAAGAAAGAATTTAGCAATGACAATCTACCTAAAGGAACATCATGTTTAGATCTATGGGTTTTGTTTTTTTTGCTGTACATCACGAATCTCAAATAAAGGAAGAACATTGCCTTCCCTTTCAAACTCATGCCATCCTCAAAAATAATTACAGCATGAAAATTGGACACCTTTACTAAGAACAGCTTTCTGCTTAATACATTTTGCATAGTTTGGTGGGTTTCTTGTTTTTGAACGGTGAAATGTTTGTTTGTTTGTAATTTTGTTGTTTTTCTAGGACATTTATCATTTCTTTATGTCTTGATGAAAATTGGGATCAATTCCTTAGACTGTGCCTTTGAGCAGCCAAGAAGTTCAGATGAAGTCAGGAAAAGAAGCAAAGGTGCCTTTATGAACAGGGCTATGTGGTTGTCCCCATATTGTAAATCAAAACAGTTCTATGATTTACTCTAGCTTACACAGTACGAGCCAATTCACTGTGGAGTTGTCTAGCAGTGAAGTACTCAGTCATGGTTACAAAATACCTGCTCCAGCCTTAGGTATTTTTGAGAGATTCAGATGTTGATAGTTGAGTTTGTTCTTCTAGTTCATTGATATATGAGGAACTGAAGCTCACTATGAGAAATTCCCAAGCTGGGGGACCTAAAACTGTTAGGGTTTTTGTGTTTTGTTGGGTTTTGTTTTTCTGGTGTAAGAGCAAATCTGTGTCTCAGATACAGTAGATATTCATTTATCACAGCAGAGGTCTGAGGTTTAGGAAGCCTGGGCTCTGAGAAAGAAAATATTCCTGTTCTATGACAGGTTTATGAAACAAGTACGTTGTCATGTATTATTACTGAAGTATGCTTTAGTTCAACATGAACACCATAACCCAGGCCACTCACTCAAATATATCAATTGATAGAGCTGTTGTTTTCTGACTGCAGCCCTCTTTTTTGAAAAATTCCCCCTTGTTACTGAGATTCTGAAGCAGAAAGTAGCTGTGCCAATAACTGAAGCAGAATAAAATTTAAACAAGTAAAAATTTATATATTTTCCTTATTTCTTCTTCCCCCTCCTTTTTTTTTTTTTTTTTTTTTTTTTTTCCCACTCTCTTGAGCCAGGAAGAAAGTGAAGTTGAGTACCATTAAGCAAAAGATGTAGCGAGTCTTGGCTATCAAAGGGATCAAAATTAAGCCTCTGCTTTAAAGAGGGTACATTGCAAATGCCTGGTTTTTATGCTTATTTCACAGTGTAAATTCTTTCTTCTGATTACTTACCACATGTTCTTCTACTAAGCCAGAGCTATGTATTTCCTCTTTAAGAAATATACGTAAATACATACATATTAATTGAAAAATAGCAGTGGGGTTTTATGTTAATTTTAGTTTTAGTTTTCCTTTGGTTTCCTTTTTTAGTGGAGTGGATGTTGGTGGTTTTAGGGATTTTTGTTGTTGTTCTTTTGTTTGTTTGAGGTTCTTTAAAGAAACAGTCTTAAAACTTGGATGAGAAATAAAATTTGAATAAAAGCACATGGTTGTACTTATATGTGGAGTATAGAGTGTATGATGAAACTTCGCTGAAAGCAATTTTAGTAGAAGTTAAATGACAAGAATATGAAATTTCTTCTCAGTTTTTGATCTGTGTAAAGAGTGGTTATTCAAATTGTATTTTTAATCACTGAATTTTGAATTTACTCTCTAGGCATCTCTTAATGGTAGTTATGTCCTATAATTCCCTGTGGATTAATAATGAAAGCTTTATATGGTACCATAAACCAGAGTTTAAGAAATAACAAAGAGCAGTTAAAAATCTAGAAAGCAGATATAAGGTCAACACAAAATGAGCAGCACATATTAGTTTTAGTTTTATGAAATTAAATTATATTCCATGTGTTAGCAGTGACTTTTCAAAGCCTATTGCTCAAGCTACCAGACAAACTGAAAATCTATAAAACTTCACTTGAATTGCTGTGGTTTTAAATGGTGCTTTTCAAGGGGATTCTCCTAATTCTTCAAGCCCTGTAATGATTTTCTTCACAGTTCTCAACAAATTAGCCTATTTTTTTGATAAGTAATCAATGGTTCTTACATGTACTGTACAAATAGAAAAAAATTGCTGTTGGATTACTGGAAAGGTGGTGGTTGTTTGGGGATTTTTTGTTTGTATTTTTTTCCTCTCCCTTTAGACTTAAAAAAACCCGCCACGATAACAGGATTCCCTTTAGCTTATGAATTCATTTCATAACTCATTAAAATACCTAGAAAAGCATCAGCTTGTATTCCTTGGGATATTTAACACTGTTCTTTCAGCAGCACCCTCACAGATGTGCAGAACCTTGGCGTGGTGATTAGAATGTGCTGCTTGACAGATCACCTGAGCAGGCTGTGCCAAGTGAGATATCTCTGGTTATGCCATCTATGAGTTAGAAAATGCTTGAACACTGAACAGAGATCCCTGTGAACTCAATGAATGCTTTCTACTTGTTCATGGAAAGTATTCATATTGATATATCCTGCATGCAATTGCAGATAACCCTTGGAAAATGCATTCCGCTCTGCTTTTTGCTTCCCACTCTTCTAATCTCTCTGGGCCTCTCTGTTCTTCTCCAATATATTCTTGCTTCCTGGTGACTGCAGTCTTGGCCTCTGTCTTTGGTCAGAACTGCAAAGCTGTGATTGTGGAACTGAATAAAATGCTGCAGCCCAAAGGTGATGGTATTTGCATATCCAGATTTGATGTACCTCTTAAGACGTCTCTACCCTGCTTCCATCTCAGTTATTGCTTCTATGGCACTTGTGAGTTAATGAAAATAAATGAAGAAAGCAAATAATATATTCAAGAGACAAGAAAATAATGTGAATTCTACAAGGTGTTATTGTAGCTTTTTTGTTCTTTATTTCAATTCTACCATTAATGAGGTTTGATATTCCCTCTAGGCAACAACTTGACATAAATCAAAAGAATTTTAATTACTCTGAGAGAGACGATTGATTAGAGCAACTTTTTCTTTAATTCCAGGTTTGTTCATTTAGAATTTAATATGAATTTTTATTTTACTTGCTTAATGTTTAACTGGCTTTAGAGGAAGGCAATGAGAACACTAGAAATCAATATTTGTTTTACATGTATACAGCATACACAGTCTGTCAGCAATCCTTTAGCTTCATTTTGAAGATTTTTATTAGATAAAATGTATTTAATATTTCGCAATAATTAATTTTTCTTCTTTAAGGGCAATTTGAAATGGAATTTTTGACTTCAGTGAACCAAATTGCAAAACCTGGGACAAAACCTGGGGCCTCCTTTTCAGGTACTTCTATATGCTACAATACTGTAATTAGAGGACAGAACTCTTCCTCATGGACTGGCAAATGTGCTAAGAAAACAATTTAAAACATGCATACAGCTACACACACATATATATGTGTGTGTATACAGTAATATCTGATGTCTGCTGCTAAAGCTAGATTGTTGTGAGTGAGATTTGGAAACCTCTGTAAAGAACTCATTGTGGCAGGACGTTCTAACTATAAATGAATTTTAAAATAATATTTTGGAAGTTTTTCTTAA
>VYZP01072748.1:271-11377 GCA_013400635.1 Hypocryptadius cinnamomeus | reverse complement strand
CCTGTCCGTGTCCCGGTCCCTGTCCGTGTCCCTGCCCGTGTCCCCGGCCCCGCCCCGGTGACGGGCTCGTGATGGCGGCGGGCGGAGCGCGTCCGCGGTGACGGCCCCAAGATGGCGGCGCTGCGGGACGGGGACTTCGCGGCGCTGCAGATCCTGCTGAAGGTGAGCGGGGCCGGGCCGCGGGGGACCGGGGCCGCCGCTGCCGGGCCGCGGCTGAGCGCCCCCGCTTTGCTCTCCGCCAGGCGCCGTCGAAGGACGCTGTGCGGCAGCTGTGCCAGGAGTGCTTCTCCAGCCCGCCCGCCGCGCTCGGCCCGCTGGCGCAGCGCGCCTGCCCCGGGCTCGCCGTCAGCGCCGAGGAAGCGGAGCAGGTAGGGGCGGGCGGGGCAGCCGCGGGCCCCGGCGGGAGGGAACGAGCCGGGACTGTGCCGGTGCCAGCACGGGGGTGGTCCAGGCCCTCGGGAAGGTGCGGGATTCAGAAGGCTGGCGGTAACAGCGACCCTCGCCCGCGGCAGAAGGGAACGGGCTGAGGCTGCGAACCGGGGGGCGCTGAGGAGCTCATCCCCATCCTGCTGAGGCTGTCGGGCCGTACTTGGATGCCCAAGGCCCTGGTGGTGTGGGTCTCGCACTGTAAGCTGTGTCTCCTGGCTAAGAAGGCCCGTCCTGTGCTGTATGTAATGCTTTTCAACCCAGCCCTTCTCTTGCCTCCTGACAGCTGGTGTCTGCTTTGCACAACCTCACCAGGCACGTGGTGTACCGCGGCTTGGCCGGGGCAGAAGACATCCTCTGTCTCTTCCCAGAAAACTTCCACCAAAACCTGAAAAACCTCTTGACTAAGATAATCTTGGAGAATATGTAAGTGCTATCCACCTGCCATTTGCTTTCAGCTGAAGAATTAAGGCCTGTGTGTGTGGTGGATACGTGGATAGTTGGCAACATGAGTCTTGTTTCTGTACATTTTCTGTGCCTTGGGCGTAATCACACAGGCTGGGATGAGCAGAGTTGAACAGAATGTGTCATCTGAGTGGAATGGCCAACAAAACACAGCCATAGGCACACAGAGTTTTCCCATGACTTTTGAAACGGACGTGAGCCACATTTCCAACATGCAAAGCCCCTTCTGTCTTAACAGCTGTGTGGTGAAAAAATGTTACTGTTGATGATAAAACTTAGAATGCTGGATTTCAGCTCTAGAAGATCTAGGTAGTATCCAGATATCCATCCACTTGTCACCATGGCTCAGGTGCAGAGGCACTGTATGTGATAGAGCATACATGAAGTGGTGGCAGAGGAGGGCAGTTTTGCTTGTACATCTCAAAGCTTGGAGCCCATTGCTTTGGTAAAACCAGGGTGGAAGGTATGGGCTTTACACAAGCTGCCCTTCCAGAAGAACCCATGGTTGGTCACCAGTTTGCCATTACCCACTAGTGCCAGCCTTTCCATGGGCTCTCAGTAGCATAGGCAGTCTCTGTCTCCTGCTTACTGCTGGTGACCCTTCAGTCAGGGATAAGCCATACTGAATGCTTACCTCTTTTTTTTCTCCTCAAAGCACTGTTGATACTGTTTTCTTCACTTTTTCACAGCTCTGCTTGGAGGAATGAAGCACAAGCCAGTCAGAGTAAGTAGTAATCTCAGGAATGAGATTGTCTGCTAGGAAATAATGGATTATCTTAGTACTGTATTTATGAAGTATCTGACATGCATTACATAGGGACCAAGGCAGTGGTCCAAGGAAGACATATCAGCAGATTGATCGATGTTAACATAAAAAAGTGAATGGTTTCCTGCCCCTCCCAAGCCACCAGCAATCAATCTTTGCAAATTAACATACAAGGCTTAACAGATGCATTTTGTGTTGTTGCAAATGCCGCCAAGTGCTAGCCACTGGAATTTGTTCCAAAAGCAGGAGCAAGGCAGCCAGTTGTGCACTGCCCCCTGGAGCTCTGCACAAGGAAGCAGCAGAAGCAGGGAGAGAGAGCCTTTCCCCAGACAGAAAAAAAATCAGTTAGACAATAAAGCACAGAGAGGAAATGACTTGAGTGTCTGTAGTCAGTGGGAAGGCTGGCAATCAACCCCTGGGGAAGACACTAAGCATCTTACAATAGGCAGAATCCAGACAAGCTTCAGTTGCCTACTGAGACAGCTCTTTCCTTAGCAGCCAATTTAGACTGGTCTTTCTTTCCTTGGGTGGGCCCAAGAGGTCTCCAGCTCTGAGCTATTGGTGTCAGTATTGCACCTGTTAAATGATTTCTGCTAGGCTGCATGTAATTAGGACGATATTTGAAATATTTGTAAGGAATGTGAAGATTGAACTTTGTCAGTATGCTTTGGTTGGGGAACTTGAAATAACATGTTTTATACTGCTAGGTTTTATGAGCTTTCCTGAGTGTTTTCGTACCAGTTTCAGAGCAGAGCAATAAGCATGCAGGTGCCGGAGCAGCTCATGGTGAAACACTAGTTGAGTGTAGCAGGCAGCAAAGCAGGGCATAAAGATGTGGAGAAGACATCTTACTGCTCTCCTTCTCCCAGCTGCTTTGGGAATTTACCTCTGCTTCTTGCACTGAACTGTCATTGCATGTAATGATGGGAGAACCCTTTTTGCCCTTCCAGTGTCATGAGGAGGTCTTCAGAGACTGGCTTATTCCAGAGTAAAATGATGGGAAACCATGTAGTAGGAATTAAACTTGCACACTTCCCAGGGCCAGCAGTGGAGAGGCCTGTGCATGATGGTAGTCACAGGTTGCAGAGTCTGGTATCATCATGTGCTGCTGAGCCTAACAGAGCCATTTTTTAATCCCCCAGTCTCCCTGCCTCGGCTGGTGGACATGGACTGGAGGGTGGACATCAAGACATCTTCAGACAGCATTGTAAGAATGGCAGTCCCTACCTGCCTGCTGCAGTTAAAGGTAATGGCAGTGGCTGTGAAGGGCTGAAATAACAAAGTCCAACACCTGACTTGCCAGGGAAAACCAGTTCAGAGAGGCATCTGGTGTTTGCCTCGTGCCTGGTGGGCCATTAGACTTTCTCAGAGATGATACCTGAAACGCCACAGAGAATGGGAATGGTGTCTCTGATGAAAACTGTCTTGCATGGAAGTTTTGTGTGCATGAGGATGTGCAAAGTCACCATGTTCGTTCCTAGTCACCATCGTTTTCTACAGAACAGATAAATCATGAAGCCATCATCCTTTAATTCTAAGCACTCCATCAGCATGTTTAGCTGACTTCATTAGTTGGGAAATTACTTGAGATTACTAATAACTTCCTTCACTAGCCACATCTATCATTTGGGGGGTATATCTAACTTACTGCTTGTGTTCTGCAGAGTTTTGGATCCCCCCAACTAATAAAAATCAGATGAGTGAGATTCAGAGGAGGAATTAAAATCTAATTTCTGTATGTGGGGTGGGGTTAATGGTATCTGGGTAATGGTTAAGGGTGGTGGTATCTCTCTGGTATCTGCTGAGATGCTTTTGATATAGATGTGGCTTCCTGCCACAGCTATCTTCAAAATATCCCAATACTCATGGCAGTAGATGCTCACTTGCACTCTGTCAATGGGAGTGCACGTCACTAGTGAGGCACACAGCTCAGAAAATGTGCCATGGTTCTTCAGGATGGAGCAGGATTCCAAATTCAGACCATTTTGTTTAATCTATGTATTAAACACTGACTTTTGTAGTGGCTCTGGAAAAACACATTAATTTTTCATACAACTAACATCTACATTCCTATTTTAAGATTCAGGAAGATGCTGCCTTATGTGGAAATAATCCTGTTGTTTCTGCACTGACTGTGGAACTGAGCAAAGAAACCCTGGACACTATGTTAGAAGGTCTGGGAAGGATTCGGGACCAACTTTCTGCCGTTGCAAACAAATGAATGCTCAAGGGCATGGATTCCAGCAGCAAGGAAGGGAAGTATTCTCTACCTGTAGCTGTCAGAAGTTGCAACCTAGTGTAACACATTGTCTATTTCAGCAAAACAAAACTGAAGAGGTTTCTTTCTTGAATTAATGAGATAGCTTTTGAAAAGCTAACACTGAAATACTCATTTGGTTGGATGCCAAAAAATGGTTTCCTATTATGTTGTTGAACAAAAGCTGTTCACCATTTCAGAAGAGGATTTGAGGGCTCAGAGCCTGGCTTAATCACAAGGGTCATAACTGGGAACAGCAAATAGCTGCAGCCAATGAAGCAAGTTCTATCTCTGTCCTGAAATGAGAATCTGAAAGGCTCAAGCTGGGTAATGGGCTGCCTTGCAATAAAGGGAGGGTGCTTCTCTCTGGGATGTGCATGTACTGAGGTGCCTGCTGGATGTAGCACTCTCTCCCTCTCAGTGAAGCACTGCCATGCTGCAGGTTGTTGTTACAGGATGATGCGCTGAAATAGGGCAGTTATGCTGCAACACATTCCCTTCTGATCAGCTTCACAGCACCATTTGCAAAATGACTCTTCTGAACATCTTTGGCAGGAACTAATTTCCTCCTTGTGTTTGTAAAGAAAAAAAGGAGTTCAGGTAATTCATGGTTGGGGTTTATTGGACTCTGGGCTTTGTCTTTGCTGCACAAAAACCAAACTGGCAGAATAAAGAATTGATGGCTGTTTTCTGTGGTGTAGGAAACCCCTCTGTGGCAATATGTGCCTATACTTCTTCAGAGTGTTCTGTTGTTCGGTAAATCTTCAGTTAATTAAAGAATGAACTGCTAATTGATTTTGTGAATCCTTTTCAGTCTGGAAGAGATGTTGTCCTGGGTTACCTCAGCCTCTTTGTGACAGTGCCGAGTTTCTAGGCTGGTTTAATGGATGTTCGAGTTTGTTGCTGAAGAAGGATCTTTTGTTTCCTATTCAAATTGATTCATGTTTGAAACTTCCATCTCTTCATTGTAATACAGTTTTAAGGCACCTCTTTCCATGGGCATCAGCTCTGTACAATATTAGAGGATTACCCTGACCTAGAAGTTTATAAATATGTGTGCACTGTGAGTGTGGAGGAGTTAAATGCAGAAAATCAACAAAGTTCAGTTTCTTCTTTCTGATGAGGTTCTATAGAAGTCTGTATCCAAATGTGTTTATGACAAAATCCAGACTTTCCTACAACACTGGGCTCTCCTTCGAGACACAAAACATTGTTTGTTGTGTTTGGAAACACGAAATCATTCCAGAAGTGTGCATAAACTACAAGAACTTTGTTAATTAATTCTACACATCCCCCAAAATGCAGGCTAGAGTATAAGTGAAGGCTGTGCCTTTAACAGATAAAGGTGAAATGCAGCTCATGCATCAAGATCAACTGTGTGGCAAGTCCCTTGTTAATGTCTTGAGCAAAGATTCTAATGCTTAGTATGGTATCAAGGCAAACTGGTACATTTCATGTATGACAGGGACATCTCAAATGGAGGAGATGGATATTTAAGAGTATGTTTTGTAAGAGTCAAGCTGTGAAAAACATCTCTAACAGTACTTCAATTTGAGGAAATTTTGTTGCCTTTGCAGCCTAGCCTTAAGAAAAAAAAAACAAACAAACATAGTAGTGTTTTAGAAGGTAAGAATCTCTGAGGAGGTAAATAATTCAGGATGAAGTACTGTAGTGTTAGAGGAGCTGAGGATGTCAAAACACAGAGGAAATCCTTGAGGTAAATACTGAAGTTATAGTCAAAATGTAGGGTCCAATGCAATGAAGAACTGATAGTTGTTCTCATGTAAAACAATTATGCAACTATAGATTACTTGTAAAGAAAAGGAAAATTTAAAACTGAAAAGGCTTTTTTGGTGGCAGAGTGGAGCTTTCTCCAGGTAGCTAAAAGTTGCTTGTGGAATATTAACAAAAAGGAGTGTGCCCACTGGACCAGAGACATGCCGAACATCTGGTGACTTCAAGGGGTAGATGTCAAGTCATTCTGCAAGAAGGCACTGGTATTTTCTAGCCCAATATTTAGGATGCTGTGAGAGCTTGCCTTCAAATCTTTGCCTAAATTGTTAGATATTTTATTGTGGACTCTTATCTCCTTAGCCAGAAGAGCTGAGACTGCTCAGAAAAAGGTACATAAAACAAAGGAGGCTGAGTAGGACTGTCATTACCCAGACAGCAGGAGAACTTCTCATTAAAGTCCTTTTTATGGAGGCTGCTACACAGAAAGAATAAATTGCCTGCTACTGCAGGCTACCATATGTGATCTTTTTCATAAAATCATTGCTCTCTTAAAATGAGTTAGATTTTCATCCTCCCTCCACATATTGCTGCTATTTGGTAGGGCTAGCCTAAAAGATGATGTATTCATCTCTTCTCTGTTACCAGTTTGTTACTGTGCCAACACCGCCCTCTTTTACTTACTTCTTTCTTGTCTATCCATTTTTCAGTCCTACTTAAGCAGTAAAATCCCTCTCCACTTTTGATGACTAAGCCTTGTAAACTCTATATTCTGTGCCTTTCAGAATTGCAGTGGCCATTCTTCACTTAACAGTTTGCATTTCCCTTGAATGGGGTCATCACCACAAGTGTTTCTGGAGGATTGTCCAAGGACATTACTAAAGAATGAACTGTCATAGTATGTGAATCACCTGAATGAACTCCTGCCAGGAAACCACAAACCGTCATTGTGAAGTGGAGCTTAAAAGCTCCATCCTTATTCTAGTATTTGAGAAATAGAAAATTCATTTTCTACATGTACACTTGGTAATGGTGCTAATTCAGTTACAGTAATCAAAACAGTGATAAATTTATTTGTAAAACACAGTATGCAAGTTAAATGTAATTTCACAATCACATTGTGTTGAATCTGACTGTGTCAAAGTGTTGAAAAAGCATTACAAACAATAAAGCCTACTTTGTATTATTCAAAACTATACAAACAATGCTACCTTCTATTGCAAGAAAATGTGCACTTTAGGGTGTTCAGACTAAAAATTGTGTAGATGTGATTGAGAGCAAGAAAAGCTTAGAAAGAAAATGTCTTTAAGGTTCCTAGCTTCTTCTTCAATTACTGATCTTTAAACGCTGGTTTTAAACAGTAGAAGACTTTCTAAGACTCATGATGGTTTGGTAAAGATCTAATAATTACTCTATATTGAAGTTTTGAGTTTAATACATGAAATTTATATATTCAAGCTTTTCTGAAACTTAACACCTATATGAAGTTTGCGCTTTGTTTATAACTGAGGTCTTACTGTTTCACATCAAACAAGTTATTTTGTTATTAGTAATCAGGTTTAGAATGGGTTTTGACCTAAGTTTAAAATGTTAGTTTCTAATTTTTTGCTATTTAATTTTCACTGGATATAATAAAGTTTCTGTAACAATATAGATGGGGCACCTGCCCAGATCAGGATTGAAGAAGGCATTCTGGGATCAAGGGATCAGTCTGGGATAGTTATCTTGTTAAATGAACATCTTAAAAACCACAACAGTCCAGCTTAATCTCAGTTTTTGGTACTAGGAACAACATACCTAGTGGTGTAATTTTGTCAGCTGCTTTATAACTATGGTTATCCTGCGTCATAATAACCCCTACAAAAGTAGCAGTTTAATACATTTACCACTCTTTTTTCATATACTCTTAAAAGATTAATCTCACTAGGCTGTAGAGTGGCAGCACTTGAAGTTGAGGAACGCCACCTCCCCAGACCCTTTACTAACGTTTTGACCCCGTAGTCAGAAATTATTCCATGACACAGTAATTACACAAACTGTCATGTATATTTCTCCCCATCTGCACAAATGTTGTGCAGGTAGTTGCTGATTTTTTGCTCTGGTTTTAATATAAGAGATTTAATAATGCTTGTGACACTTGGGCTTGCCTTACTGACTGACTTCTCCAAGGTATAACTTGGTTAACATTATGTAATTTAGTCTCCAGTATCACTGCACCAACACAGCCCTGTATGATTACAATGCAAGACCTTGGCTTACCCACCATCAATATGTGCTCATCCTGCCCAGTGTTTCCAACTGCTTTCATGACTCACATTCATCTGGCCCTTGCTTGAAGGCAGCTGCACTACCATCACCAGTGAATTAACCCTCACAAACTACAGCAGGGACACATTTATAGCAAGGCTGATGAGAATGTGCTAAAGGTCTTGAGATTTTCAGTTACACTCAAAAAATCATAGGTATCTATTAGAAGCCTCACTGTAAGGATCAGTGGCCAAACAGCCCTTGCCCTTTAAAGCACATAAGAACCTGACTGTTGCTGCTCAATGCTTTATAAACCTCTTTTCTGGATTTATTAGTGCCTATGAGTCTTGCCATTGACCATGCTGCTGCTGAAGTACCCATGAAATCCATAACAAAAATACCAACACAGCACACCCACCCTGTGACAATTTGCTGGTGCATTTTACTGAGTATCACAGGAAGAAGAGGGACCATGACAGGGTCAGAGCTGGCACTGCAAGCTCACAAGCTTCCTAAGCTTTCTGTAACATTGGCCTTTAGGAAAGAAAAAATCACAGAATATCCCAAGTTGGAAGTGACCCATGAGAGTCATGGAGTCCAACTTCTGACCCTGCACAGGACAGCTCCAACAATCCCACTATGTGCTTGACAGCATTGTCCAAACTCTCCTTCAACGCTGTCAGGCTGGTGCTGTGACCACTTCCCTGGGGAGCCTGTTCCAGTGCCCAACAACCCTCTGGGGAAAGAACCTTTTCTAAATAACCAGGCTAAACTTAACAGAGAACAAGAAAATGAGCCTAGGTTTACAGTCCTCCTAGTTCACTAAAACACTCAAGCCTAAGTGATGCTGAGAGAATCTGATAAGTTAACCACTTAGCTGAGTATTTCCAGCCCTCTAAACTGGTACTGCTGGCCCGGCTCGGCTCGGAGCAGCACCTGACCATCTCCCACCGACACGTTGGGCAGGTGAGAATGAAAGCAGAGTGAGAATCAAAGGATGCCACAACAAAAGAAACATTCCTGAAAGCGCAAATTCTTTTTCTCCAGGAGATGGCGAGCTCGGTCTCCCATTTCTCTTCCCTCCTCAGTTTCTCGGCAGGACACAGCAGTCTGGGCTGTTCTCAGAATTCTGNACTAGCAACACTGACACACCACACAGTGCTGTCAAATATGCAAAGTAAACACACAGAACAGAGGCAGTGAAATAGTACCCTGCTTTCATCCTTACTCTCTTCTAGTCACTGTTCTTGTAAAGGCTGCTTTGGAACAATAGTAGGTACGGCTTTTTTTCCCCCCCTCTAAGGAAGACACAATTTGTCATGTTGACAGCATCCCTTTATGCTGATGAGACAGTGAGGGTTGAGTGCCAACTAGCAGCAGAAATATAATAGCATCCATCAGAGCTGTTAGCTAGAGTTGGCCAGTGCTTTTGTTTGTAATTTAGAGGGCTATAACTCAGCCTTGTAAATAAGATGCAGGAGGAACTCTACACTGAAAATCTGGACCTTGCAGTGGGCCCTTTAGTTTCTTTGGGGAAAAAAAATCAAGTTTGTTTTGACATTCTGCACTGTGCTGAAAAGAAGTGATAAGAAACCTGGATGAGACGACTGCAGCATACCAATTCTTTGCACTGACAGGGTAACTGGAAATGCTGATTTCTTTACAACTGTATCAGTGAGTGTAGGTCCAGGGTGTTCAAACACACTTTCTGTATAAGTAAGTCTTGAGGCAAATGGTATCTTCACTTCTAAACAAATCACTGTACAGGTCAGCAAGGCTCTCCAGGTTGTACCTCTACTCCACACAGTGGCAGGGCTCAACTCACATAAAGCTCACTGCAGATTTATGAACAGGATCAGTAAATTACCCAGTGTCTTAAGTATTCTGGTTCCTTAGTGCTCGGTGGCATTTAGGTATTGGGACCTCATTCCCAAGCCTGTTTCTGCATTTATCTTATTTTCATGCCTACACAGAGACATGACTCCTAGTTTTGAATGTTATTTTTTTTTCAATCCACTAGTGTCAGCCAGTATTATTCCATACTCTATATTAAGCCAGAATGGTCTAGAAAGCCAGAAAGTCTAGAAAGTTTGAGCTGGATCTCAACAGACAATTGATAGACTTTTGTGTCTGATGGCAAATAAATAATCAGAAGATTGGAGTGAAATCAATCTTCTGCATGTCTTTAGTGCACTGCATAACTGAAAGTTAAGAGAACTGCATTTAGAAACTAGTGGTTTTCCTCTCTGAAAAGAACAGCATGAAAGTGTATTTGGCCATCTGTGTCTCAGGATGTTTTCCATTTCTTGGGCACAGATGGTAAACTTCAAACATCACTATCACTCCCATCTACCACATAAGCCCTGTAAGCAATCTTATTTACAATTTCTAGCCATTGCTTTCCAGTGACCTCATTTCTCCCTTTGGTGCTGTCTTGGAAGTTCTGGCTAATATTAAAGGCACTGAAATAGACACTTTCAACACTCCCTTGTGGGTGTGGTAACATAGTTTTCAATAAAGGAAAGACCCTTTAAACAAAATGAAAGCTGGCCACATTTTCCCCTTGTCCTTAGGCAAGTAAAAAATAAAACCCTTTTCCTATGCTTTCAAAACAATAAAATAAAACAGCTAAGCAAGAAATCTAATCAAGATGAACCTTCATTCCACCTTGTGGTTTGCACAGCACCTCTCCAGACTGCACACTGTCTGAGGCAGAGACCTTGTCTTCACAGCCCCATACAGGAGACTGACTCTGCCACTGGTACTCCATCAGTAACACCAAGGATTCTGTCCCCTGGTGTTAATGCATCACCAAAATACTGTAGTTATTTCAGGATCAGATTTCCAGCTGCCTGACACAGCAGTGGGCTTATCTTTTCCTAGATAAGTAAGGTTGATCTATGCAGTTCAATGGGTGGATTGTGTCACCACTGGCAGCTCACAGAGAAATGGTCCAATTTTCAGAGGTGTGAAACACTTACTTTGGAACTTCAGATACTTCTGATAACCCTCCCTCCAAGCCCATCTCATCTGCAGTGTCAGAAGGGATCTCAGTACAATTTCCCCCAAGAGAAGCAATTGTTGGGGTATTTTTGGTTAAAATTTCTTCTTCCTCTACAATTCCATTTCCTTATATCATTCTGTATCATACACACTGTCATTCTCTACTCCAGAGCGGATTACACTCTGGCAGTGAAAGAACAGCATCCTATTT